>JAULBM010070287.1:0-10089 GCA_032357055.1 Geukensia granosissima | reverse complement strand
ACTTGTTTCCGTCCTGAATATGCATTAAATATTTGCTACTGGACGTTAAACGTTAAAATGTCACTTACTCAATTTTAATCAGAGTCAAAACTTCAGATATAAATGTAATTTGACTTTGTTTGGCCTCTATTGTCTGTGAAAAGGCAGATACTATTTTTAGAAGGTTCGGCTTCGGCTCACCTTCTAAATTTTGTATCTGTCTTTTAAAAGACGATATCCCCAAACAAACTCTGATAATATATAATATTTGACCGAAAGTACCAAAATGAAATGAAGGGACAATCATGTCCCATCGCCTATTTTTATATTTAAATCTGCTCGTATCCGGAGGGAAAATGAATGGAATTTTCATGGATTGGATGGGCAAGTTTGAAAATCGACCAATTAAGTTGATGTGGCCTAATGGTGTGTTTAACAAAATGTGAGACGTCAGATTATTTTTTGATAGAAAAATGAATGAATGTATAAATATTCTTTTTAAACAGCGTAATGGTGAGTACCTTATGCATATCATAGTTAAATAGGATGGCAGATCCAAAACTTTAAAAGTGTTTCTAAGGCCACTCCAAATTAATAACTCTTCGGATTCGCTCGCTCTTCATATTATGGTTGCAAATTTTCTAAAACACTTTTTACTCGCTCCACTTTTCCCCATTTTTTAGAAATTTTCATTGTTATTCCTAAATATAAAAAAAATATTTTGCTCGCTCGCCCTTAAAAAATACAAAAAGAAAGGTAAAAAACTTCGTTTAAGTTTTTCAGGTTGCGCTCCAAAATTTTGCCATTGCAAGAAAAAAAATTAAATTAAATTTTTTGCTCGCTCGCGCCTGTTTTTATCACTAAAACTCCAAAGAACCAGAAATAAATTTGGAGTGGTCTAAGTAAAGCTAAAAATTGTAAAACTATGTCGTTTAAATCAAATCAAATATTTTATTTGGATAAAGATCATAGCGTAATCCAATAAAAATACATAAAATAATATATTAAAAAATAAAAAATGGTCGGTATAATGATAAAATGAAAGGGTAATCCAATCCATGTTATTCTCTAGATCAGCCCCTGAATTCGCTTATTAGAAAATGATCTTAAATGACAACTTATTAGAAAATGACCTGAAATGACCGCTTATTAGAAAATGACCTGAAATGACCGCTTATTAGAAAATGACTTGAAATGACCGCTTATTAGAAAATGACAAATAAAAGAGAAACAAAAATAAATGAAAGTATATATCACACTGCTTTGTTTGTTGCACAGTAGATATTGTGTATTGTTTGTGGTTTAGTATACCATGGGGAGTCATGTGTATAAAAATTAAGTGATAATATTTTAGCTTGTTTTATAATATTCATAGAAAGGATGATGTAGAAAAACAATATACACGTAAAAGAGTCAAAATTCTGCAGTTAGCAGGAATTTTCTTTTAAGATATATTCAACATAAAATCTACACTATATTAGACAGTTTTTAAATTGTAACATTTTTTCATGAATATTGATCAATATTAAACGAGCCATGCGACGTCCTATTTGGATGAACCCTTTTGTAAAAATTACGATAATTTTTTACCTGCATTTTACACATTTTTACATTTCTTAACAAAAAACTAGCTAGACCAAAATGGTATGTCGTTAACTGGTATATACCCTCGCCTTACACAAATCGATGTTGAGTAGAATGTTATATATTAAATCTTAACCGAAAAAATCCGGTTAAAGGTATATTCTATCTTTCTTGATTGTGATTTTCTTAAAGGTTGAAATCTAAGACTAAATGTTTTATTGTGTAAACCAACTTAATCAATGAATAATATTTAAAAGAAAGAATTTTTACGTTTTCGTAATGCAATTAGCACCATTAGATTTATATATAATCGTAATGTCGTTATGTAAAGCTTTAATTTAATTAAACTGCATATATAAATTCAGACATTAGTGTACATGTATTATCAAAATAAACGTTAAAAAATAACCATGCTTGACCTAAATTTACACTTTTTAACTCGCAATAGTTGATTTAAATTATTTATTTTGACAAATGTTAAAACTCTAAAAAAAATTGCAATTCATGTTGGTTACGACAACTTTTACTTTTTTCATTTTCAGTATGCATTCATCAACAGACCAGCGTTAGCAGTACATCCACCAAGTGACTGGATGAAAAGGCTACAGTCCTCCCTACTTGCCGTATGTAACATTTTGGCTCAAAATACAAACTAATTATCGCTTATATATACTTCTTCGCGCGATCGCCGCACGACAACTCGCAACTACCGCACGATGTCGCACGATTTACGCTGAGATTAAAAGTATTAACAAACTATGACAACTATTTCCGTGCGACGTCGCACGACATCGCGCGACTGTCGCGCAGCGATCGCTTTGGAAGTATAAATGAGCCCTTACAGGAGTCGGAATCGATTATCTGCTACCACAGTGCCCTTACATTTACAGAATTCTTTTATATGGTTTAAAGTTATATGGTTTATCGTTATATACATTGCACCTACTAGTAGATGCCTCAATTTGTTAACACCAAAGTAAGTCCATGATGCTGAGAAGGAGAACACGGTTGTCGAATGGAGTTTCAGTTCAGTTAAATGAGCCGTTCTCCAGAAAAGTTTGTTTAATTTATTCATGATGTAATATTTATGACTAGCACAAAATTCTTCGAGTATGTCTTGATCTAAGAGTCATATTTTTGAACAAATTGAGCGATCTTAAGAATTGTACAATTTTATCAAAATGACCCACCGGAGTAAATATGTTGTAAGTCCCTGTTAACCTAACATGACTTCGGCTTACGTCAATTTTACTCGACATAAAACGGAAAAAAAAAACGGACTCAAGTTAAAATCCCCAACAAATCATAACTTCAGTGAATTAAAATGTGTTTTATTTCCAGGTGGCTCCACCAGGACTAAGCGAGGTCCAAACCATGGCGTGTGGAGCTTGTTCTATTGAACATGGACAGAAGGCAATGTTTATTGCTTATCAGGTAAAATGAAGTTTTTTCTTTTTAATATTTGTTTACATCTATGTATGATTTAATAACAGTGACTTATAGGTAATTCCAAAAAGTTGCCAAGTTGTATAGTGTGATAAAAATCTTTTCCCAACAGTTTAATTTCCCAAAGCCAAATGGTTTACCATAGTATTAATTTGAAATCAGCATTAAGACCGCCTAATGCCATATGATTAACCATGATATAAATCTGTAATCAACAGTATAATTGCCTAACGTCAAATGGTGTACCGAGATTTAAATCTGTAATCAAAATTATAATTGCCTAACGCCAAATGGTTAACCGTGATGTAAATCTGCAATCAGCATTCAATAGCTAACCGTGATATAAATCTGTACCCAACAGTAACATTGCCAAACCCAAATGGTTAACCGTGATATATATCTGCACTCAATATTAACATTGCATAACACCATTAACATTGCATAACACCAAATGGTTCACCGTTATAAGTCTGCTGTCAACTTTCAAATTACCAAAGCCATAAATGATGTACCGTGATTGAAATCAGTACTTGATAGTAAAATTGCCTTTAACTATAGGTGCGCCGTTATAAGTAGTGATCAACTTTTAAATTGCCCAAGGCTAAATGATGTACGATGAAAACTGTAATCGGCAGTAAATATGGTTTAAACGCATAATGATACCTTGTGATATATATATAGGTTGACAAGTGATTACAGTTCCCATGACGTGTGAAACCTGTTTCTCTTGATTAATCTAATTTTATTTGGCGGAATGTACGCGCAATGTAAACAAGGATCAGAGCGAGGCTTTACCATACTGGCCAATGGAAATGTCCCTAAAATTTATCTTATCATAGGATAGGCAGATCAAACGCGAGTATCTGATTTTCACTAAGTGATATTAAAATTGACAATTCTTGTTATATATTTACATATCAGTTTATGCAAGAAGCGGAAAAAGTATCTGAATCATAAGAGAAAAATATTAATCAACAGTAAAATTGACTAACAAAGCTAATTATTGCTCCTTAATCAACAGTATAATTAACATAATAGATACAATTTGTATTAAGCAAGTAAAATTACAGCATGTTAACTAAAAATGTGACATAATCATGCCAATATGTGCATTGAACCTACAGTAAAAATAATCACCAATCAAAAATTAAGTAAGACAGTACATTATGTAACTTCTACAAGTTCATTGTCATATGAAACTGTAATACAGTGCAGCCTGATATCAACCTACACAAAAAGCATAACATATAAATCTGTGATCGACCGTAAAATTCATCAAACGCCAAAAGGTGCATCATGATATATTTCTAGGAAAAAATAAATGAACGATACGTTACGAAAAAATGGACAGGTGAATATAAAGATAAAGCCAGAGAGGGATCCAGACTTTTGGAAAGGGGAAGGGACTTATTGTGGACTTCATGCTTTACCAATTTCTCTATTTGTTATATGGATTAGGACCAAACTTTACCCCAAACATTTCCTTTTTTATCATTTCTGCGTTTCAAAAGGGGGCGTTCACCCTAGATCACCCACTGGAAGCGATCAAACAAGGGGACAAGTCATTTAACATGGCAGAGCTGAGAATAAGAGACTCCGGCAAAATTAAATTTTTAACTCATTTATGAATGATACAGATCCCCCAAAAAGGGGTGGAGGGGAGGTTAAAATTGTTAATATGGGAGGGAAATTAACAAATTAATCTACAAACAAAAGTAAATACACCATACATCAACAAAAGCATTACGTTTTATAATTCTGATAAAAGTGGAAAATAACAACCGACAAAGGTGACTATCAAGCTACATTGACTTAAACTCTTAAAGGTCAAAATGATTATTGAGCCTTGTCAGATAGAAATCAGCTTTTTTCATTGTTAGTATATGTATCATATATCATTTATCAAAAGAACAAATAATAAACAATGTTGCAGCTCTTCCTGTCTATTATGTGAGTTTTCTACACCAACGATATCACAAAAAGTTTGTTTTTAGGAGTCAAAGATTGTACACATACATAGCTACTAATTTGATCAAAAACATAACTAAAGACTAATTTAAATTGTAATGCATTAAGGCTTGTTTCTAATATCAATCTGAAAAAATAATGAAAACGAAAATAACAATACGAATAATGGTGAATATGAAACCAATACAAATCTAGGTTGGAATTGTGTTTAAAAAATACATAGTGCCTTAAATATGCCTGCTAATACAAATTTATTGGCAAATCGCCAGCTATAAGTAAGGAAGGTTTTGTTGTATCATGGAAATTTTAATATCAGAAGTAAGAAAATATGTAATTCTGGATAAAAATTCAGTCAAAATTTATTAAAGATTGTTAGATTTGCCATATTCACATCCATAGGTAATATGGCGATATAAGCAAAATAATTAAAGTTCTCATGTTTTATATAGATATTTATTTTCTATGAAGAAGTGTTTTTATTTACAAACATTTTGTGCGATAGAGGAGGAAACGTGGTGGAAAGCCACCAACTAAAGAAGAACTCCAAACCTGCATAACAGGACATCCACCAGGGTGCCCAGACCTTTGTATTCTGTCATTCAAACATGCATTCCATGGCAGAACCATGGGTAAGTCTATAGAGGAGAAATTGTTGTATGCAAAGTACTAAGAGAAAAACGACCTGAAACTGTCCTATAATTTTATCTTTTTATTAAAACATCCCAATAAAAACTTTGTTGTTTTCAATATTAAAGTCACCTACGGCTCTGCAAAGGGTGAAAGCACAATATATGTTTGTCCTTTAAAATTAAACAGCATTCAATGTTTTGAATATATTGGTAATATTTTTTTCAACTTTTTGATACTCAAAATTTAAGGGTTTCTTTTTGGCCTCAAATTGTGAATTTGTCATAGCAATTTTTATTTACATTTTATTTGCTATAAGGTGTGAATGCTTGAAAAGTAACATTTTTATTTCTGTACCTGTGATGTTGTGACTTCAGAATTACGTCTAATTGGCGGTTTTGAGAAAATCTTAGAAATAAGCGAAAAGCCATTTTTGACAGTTTTCGTGAATTTGACTTGTTGTCAATCAACAAATGGCCATACAGTGCATCAAATTGATATTGTTATTTTGTGATGCATTTATTTAGAATAAAAAGATCAATATTTCAATGCATCCTCAAAGATCATAGATATGTAAATTATTTTATTGATTTGTGAGAAAAGGAAGAATGCCATCTGTATGCTGGCGAAATTAAAAAATTTTTGTTGTTGAATTATTTCATATTTGATGACTTGATGTTGAAGAAACGATGTTAAATTTTATATTTATTGGTAGGCGCTCTTGCAATTACTCACAGCAAACCGATACACAAGTTGGATTTCCCCGTGCCCGACTGGCCAATGGCTCCTTTTCCGATTCTCAAGTATCCTTTGGAAGAATTTGTTAGAGAAAATCAAGCTGAGGAGAAAAGATGCTTAGAAGAGGTACAAAATAAAAAGAGATCAATATTTTTGATGTTGAAATTTTGAAAAAATAACATGTTATTCTAAAATAAAGATATACAACTAGCAATTTTTATCCACTTCAAATAATACCCTCTCAAATATAAACTTACCATTTCGATTCCTCTTCTAATATGAATGATTTTATTTTCTTCAAATTTTGTCAGTTTAAGGTCACAATTCATCATGTCGTTTTTGTCTTAAACATTATTTAACTTGTCCAGTTACTTTTACTCAGGCTGAAGACTTGATTTGTAAATGGAATAAGAAAGGTCGACCAGTTGTTGGTTGTATTGTGGAACCCATGCAGGCTGAAGGAGGAGACAATTTTGCTTCTGCTGAATTCTTCCAAGGCTTGCAGGATATATGCCTAAAGGTATATTTCATTGTATATTAGGTTACATTACATTTAACTAAATAATGGAATAGTGTCTTAGAAGCTAGGAGTAAAATAAATAGCAAAGCTCTACTCAACTTTAAATAAAACTGCTTCAAACAGTCTCATTGTATCAGTTTTAAAATGTGAAATAAAGATATATATAAGAAGAAAACTCTAAAAATTAATGAAATTAGTGAAATAATTGGTTTTCTTCGAAAAACAAATGGAATGCTTATATTTTGTAAATTTGACCTTTCAAATATGCTTAAAAAAGGAATTCGAAGATACTAAAGGGGCAGACAGAAATCGTTAAGTCGGAAGAGAGACAAGACCATGGTCAACAAAATGAAACGAAAGAAAAACACACAACATTACACTGAAAACTTAAACTGACGGGTCAAAAGGTCAGTCAGCTGAAAATGTGTTAAATGACATTAAATTAAAGTTTTGTGCCTGGGTCATTGCACTTTAAAGAAAAAATAAGTGTCATTGAAAGTGAACCTCAATTAAAAATTTTATTAGCAAAAATTTAATGGAGTTAGATTTACTCTAGTTTAGCCAACTAGAAAGTCGAAAGTTGATTCCTCATTTAACAAATTTAGGACGAGTTAGTGCTCATCGAAAGAGTTCTATTCACCTTCTCTTCGTTGAAGGCTTTGGAAACTTTAAGTTCTTGAAATTTTTAATTGACTGCTTTCAGTGCGAGATGCATCATATATCCCATCTTTAAAATATTAACCTCTTCACATCTTTTGTGGCATGCTTCTGAAGAAATGATTAATCACATTGGTAATATCGCTAGATCATAGTCTTCATTGAGCTACATTATAGAGGTTTTAGGTATATGCAGTTTTTGACTTCTTATTGATACAGTCTATTTGAAGGTTCTTTCAGATGAATTTGAAATTCGGAGAGGTATATGGATTTTTTGGTTTCCCTATAAGGCTTCATGTTATATTTATCCTTATTACATTGGACCCTCTTTATAACAACCACATTTGTTCCCTGACATTTGTGTTGTTAAACTGAATTTTCTGTTATAAAGAATCCAAATATTATGAAAAATCTAATGAATTGTAAATGTTATAAGCTGTTATAAAAAGGGATTCTGTTGTAAAGAATGCCATTATAAAGAGGGGCGACTGTAATTGAAATGCTTTTGGATGTTTGCCTTCCAACAGTTCAACATTTTTTTAAAAATCTGGTCAGTTATGTTTTGGTCTTGGATCTGTATCATGACATTATCTTCCGAAAAGCTGTATTTGTAATGTTAGTATTGTCTTTTAATTGATTGCTCTAGCATGACGTGAGTTTAGGTATTGATGAGGTACAGACGGGGTGTGGTGCTACAGGAAAATTCTGGGCACATGAACATTTCAACTTAAAGGAATCTCCAGATGTTGTTGCATTCAGTAAGAAAATGTTGACCGGTGGATTTTACTATAAAGGCACGTACAGGCCACAAGAGGTATGGTTGTCATAATTAACAGTCTTTTATATCGTTAAATTTTAATGTTTCAATAAAAGAAAATAAGTTAGAGAGGGAAGGTCTAATTTCATCATAATCTGATCTTTGAATTGACAAACAAGATGTGGAGAATCTTATATATTTATCCATGAAAATGTTGGAGGATTTTATATCAGTAAACGTAGCGGCCTAAATTTTATATTGCTAATCATGTGGACAAAATTAAAATTGCTACATGGTGGAGAATTCTGGATTGATAAACATGGTGGAGAATCTTGTATTGATAATCATGGTGGAGAATCTTATATTGATAAACATGGTGGAGAATCTTGTTTTGATAAACATGGTGGAGAATCTTATATTGATAAACATGTTGGAGAAGTTTATATTGATAAACCTGGTGGATAATCTTGATTTGATAAACAGCGGAGGACTTTAGGTAAAGAATCTCATTTCGATACACATGGTGGGAATTCTTACATTTATAAACATGAAGGTGTTTCTTATATATAAAACCATAATGCAGAAGCTTATATTGATCATCATGATAGAGGTTCTTAATTTTATAACAATGAAGATGAATGTTAATCTTATATAGATAATCATGGCGGAGAACCTCATATTGATAAAGATAGTGAGAAATGGATTGATTCTGAAATTCAACTTCCGTTGTGTAAAAGGCATTGGTCAATCTCAGCGACCTCGTAAATGACGTCTTGACCAATTAAATTTAACCCGAAAATTGCGTTCCAAAAATTCTGTAGCAATTTGAATTCGTAAATTCGCTCTGTCTCAATGGATGAAACGTCTTAAATATACGATATAATGACACCAAATGAAACAAATTGGTGAACAGCAAACTTTCCAATGCTGTAGAAACCCATGTGAGAGATCAAAAGTGCATAGTTCAAAGCAACAAGACAAACTAGGTGATAAAACTTAAAAATGAAAACAAAAGGAACAAAAGCTTGAAATCCACCAACAACTGTTTTTATTTTTTAAACAATCACAATATAAATAACTTAATAGTTGCAGTGGTTGATAAGAATATGATACTGCTAAAATAAGTGGTGGCTATAAATGATTTTTCAATTTTAAAATTTAACATGGAAATATATTTTTCTAAGACACTGTAGTGATGAAGAAAACTGAATTTATTGATCTAATTTTATTTTCATATAGGCTTTGAGAATTTTTAACACATGGGTTGGAGATCCAGCAAAAGTAGTTCTTTTGGAAACCGTTGTAAACGTTATTAAAGAACAAGATCTGCTTTCACGTGTTAATGAAACAGGCAAAGTTTTCTTTGGTGGAATGCACGACTTACAGGTATTATTTTAATAATTTTTGGGTCTTCATTGAGCACAGTATTGTTTTTCATATTACTTAAAATTAATAACAAACACAGCATCAATCAGTTTCGATGGAATTAACATCTAGACATTTTTATTCAACTCACAGTTCAACAGAAATGCAGAACATCACAGATAATAATTTCAAATCCTTATCTTCTGTTGTTAACCACAGCCCAGACACCATTCACTACCTTTCTTTCTTTTCTTCCTATTTTTAGTCTTTGTTTGTACAAAACACTATTTATAAATTTTCTTTTGGCTTATAGAAATAAAGCCTATGTTTCATGTTTCAGAAAGCAATGAACATTTAATGTAACATCACAGCTGAATTTTATATTATGAATTTTATGAATTTTGTTCATATATGCATGGGCGTAGGAGCCGGGGGGGGCATGGGGGGC
>JAULBM010070276.1:0-10090 GCA_032357055.1 Geukensia granosissima | reverse complement strand
CCAACCTGTATTTTATATAGGGTATCATTGTCTTAAAATTTGAAATGGATCCAAATAATAGAACTTAAGTTATTGATTGGAAACCCAACTGTCTACGGACGCCGACGCCGACATGCCCATAACATAATATGACCACAAAATTTTTGCGGTCGTATAAAAATCTATTACTCAAAAAAACTGCCAGTAGTAGAAGTTTTAAAAAAATTAAAAAATGTTTGCCTTTGCAAGTTTAATTTCAAGTACACATTACACCAGTAAAACATAGTGCAAATGGTATAATTGAATAACAATTATTTAAATACAATGTAACTATGTAAATTTCTAACTTTTTCTGTGAAACTACCATATTTAATCAAATCTTGGTTATTTCTTGGTGATTTTTCTTCATGTATACTTCAATCTTACTATTGAATTCTTTGGTTTCTCTTTCTTTTGATCCACTTGCCAACAGTTCATCAGAAAATCCTACTATGAATTTGGAATCTGTCTGTTTACTGTAAAAAATACAGATACTTTTTAAAATAATTTATTGATGGACTGTTTGTTAAGTGGCAAATATTTCATGCATTTTCAGCGCAAGAGCAAACAAATTGCTGATTTTACAATGTAAAATCCCCGTAGAGAATTAAAATCTCGGCGCAGCTTAAAATACATCGTGATTGCTAAAAAGTTTTATTGCAACTTGCTTGCACTTTTTTTAATCTACAAAATAAACACTATTTCCTATGAATACAGCAGACAGGTTTTCTTTCATAACCTTTTTACCCGTTTCAACAAAACCTGACATAAGAGTATAGTTTTGTTATCATAGTTATAGACCAACAAAGCAAGCCAGAATTTTAATAAGCTTGAGGTAACACTTCAAAGATAGATACATTTTATAACCATTTGGTTAATTATGACAAAAATACCCGGAATAATTCCATAAGATTAAGCACACAATTCAAGTCTGGTATGCTGTACCATTATACTGGTACTGTACTCCTGTTATTAAGCCCACAGGGGTGGGGGGGGCTAAAAATAAAATCATGGGGTGCTTATTTGCAAAATCTTTAATTCTTTCAAATCTGGTTTGAAGTGGTTGTTTCTCTCCTTTAGAGCAGCTCGAAATGAATAAAACTAGTTTCCCTCCCCAACAATGAATGTCTCTCACTATCATATTTGTCATTTTCTAATAAATATCTGGAGTTGGAAGGGGGATTGGAAGGATTTCAATGAAAATCAAAGTTCGAAGGCACTAAATATTAATAATACTGTAACATTTAGGTATAATGTCACTCGACTTGTACTAACAATTTTATATAGGATTCCAATGACATCACAGACTGTTCATGAAGAACAAACAGGACTGGTATCGTCAAACATAGCTGGAAATAAAGAAAAAATAAATTCTGATTTGGTAATTGCCATTTTTTTATATGTTAAAATACATGCTATATTTCAGCTAGTGGCTCAGTTGACTAGGCTTTAAGTGCCAACTTGACACTGGAACCAAAACCAGAGGCTCACAGGAACCTGTATTTGCTCACCTGATTCTTATAGAGCAAGCTGTTATAGAAAAAAGATTTTTAAATGAAAATATGAGTTTTTATGAAACTAAGTTCGGCTACTGAAGCCATTTTGTCAGCTGGTTGGGTCATCAGATAAAATTCTGAAAGAGACCCACCTAAGGACCACTCCACAAAATTTAGTTCCAATAAAGCAATTAATTGCAAGCAAGAAATTTTTTAAAGCGTTTCCCATAGAATCCTTTGTTAAACTAAGTTCAGCTGAAGCGGCCACATTGGCTGGCTGGTGGTGTCATCAAATATATTTCTGAAAGGGACCCCCTTAAGACCACTCAACCAAAGTCTGGTTCCAATTAAACAAGTTCAGAGGAGAAGATTTCACATGGGTCCTATGTTCTTAGTTCTGTTGAGGCATCATGTAATCTTGGTAGGCAAACTGGGTCATTGGATATAATTCTGAAATGGGACCCACCTTAGGACCATTCCAACAAAGTTTGGTTTCAATTGACCCAAGTAGTTCTAAATGAGATGATTTTTTAATGAATTTCCCAAAGAAACCTATGTTAAAAAACTTTCACTATGGTGGCCATCTTGGTCAGAAGGTGAGGTCATCAGACACAATTCTGATAGGGACTCTCGTAGTGACCATTCCACCAAATAGACCAGAGGCTCCATGGAGCCTGTAATCGCTCACCTGGAAAAATTTCTGCTGAACAATCATTTCTTCAAACTAACAATTAATACACTTTGCATTTTCTGACAAGAAAATGCATGAAAACTGGACCAATCAGAATAATTATTGGCCCCTAGTGGCCATGTTGATTCTGGGATCGGCGCCAATTTCATAACTCTGGTAAAGGACCACCTGCCTAACATTTCTGCCAAGTTAGGTTGAACACCTGTTCCAAAAAAGAAGACGCAAAATGTGAAATACCTATAGGGTTCTTGTTAAACTAAGTTTTGTCATGGTGGCCATTTTGAATTTCCAATCAGCATGAAAAAAACAAATTTGGTAAAGGACCACATGGTTAACATTTCTGCAAAGTTAGCTTTAAATCTCTGCAGTGGTTTCAGAGAAGATGATGAAAATGTGAAATTCCCATAGGGTTCAATGTTAAACTAAGTTTCGCCATTGCGGCCATTTTGAATTTCCGATCAGCACCAAAAACACAAATTTGGTAAAGGACCACATGCTTAACATTTCTGCAAAGTGAGCTTAAAATCTCTACAGTGGTTTCAGAGAAGATGATGAAAACATGAAATTCCCATAGGGTCCAATTTTAAATTATGTCCAGCCATGGTGGCCATATTGAATGGTGCCCGGCAAAATCCAACACAAATATTAAAGAGGACTATCATAGGAACATTGCAGAATGATTAAAATTGGCCAAGCGGTTTCAGAGGAGTTGATGAAAATGTAATAGGTTTACAACGGTGACGACAATGACGGACACAAAGTGATGAGAAAAGCTCACATGGCATTTTAGGCCAGGTGAGCTAAAAAACGGGGAAATGGTGTAAATATTCATGACACAAAAATCTCATATGTACAAGTAAATTCCAAGCAAAGGAACAGTTCTTTGATTGCGGTTCTTCATCTCAAATTCACAGTGAGGCCTTCAACACGAAGTAAAAACTCGCACCTCACTGTAAGTTCAACTTCAAAGTTGCTTACAATTAAACAAGTTGTTCCAGATGAGAAAATTTTAAATGAATTTCCCATAGAGTTGGCAGGTGGGGTCAAAGATAAAATTGGTTGGCATGTGAGGTCTTTGGATAAAATTCTGAGAAAGATCACCTTAGGACTATATCACCAAAGTTTGGCATAAATTGGCTTGACTGTTTTGAAGGTGATTTTTTAAGAAACCACCCCAATTTTCTATTTTCAATAATGGTGGCCATATAAGTTAGTGGATCCGAACCTCAGATAAAATTCTGAAGGACCATCCATGGACCATTCCAAAGTTTGGTTCTGATTGGCTCAGTGGTTTCAGAGGAGAAGATTAAAATGTGAATTGTTGTCAGACGACAAGGCAACATGGCCTATGAGCTAATTATAGGACCTTCCAATAGATGCTTTCCATCAAGTTTTTAGTTCATTTGGCACAACATTTTCTAGGTTTAAGAATTTCCATAGATCAGCCAATAAGAAATAAGAGCTGTCATCTGAGGCAGCCATATTATTTGCTTGAACAAGTTCATTTGGCTTATCTGTAGCAATTACAGAAGAGATGACATTAAAAATCAGCCAAATTAGAAATAAAACTTTGCCATGAAAGGTCATGTCTGTTGTCTGATCAAAATAAAACAAGACAAAATTCATAAAGGACCTTGTAAATAAATTAACGATTTAAGATCATTTTTGCTATTTACAGTTCCCTGTATTTATAATGGTTTCAATGTATATGTTATAGTGATAAATGCTATTCCACATTGGTTATCTGTTAACTTAGGTTGACAGGGATCATGTTAAAATTTAAAATGTGAATTGTTGTAAAATATCATTTCCTTCCCTTTTTCATATTTTGACCCCTTTACACCAAACTTGGTAAAGTTAAAAGAAATGTTTTTGTTACATTTCTAACAAGGATATTTCAAAAGAAACCCGATCGAAATCAGAAAAAAAAGGTTTCAAAAAATAGAGCATGATCTCTGAAAAATGGTATTTAAGATTAAGACATGATGTATGTGGTTTTTTCTGTCTGCTTGCCTTCAGGAACCCCATAATAAAGACCGTTAAAATAAAAGACTAACATCATTTAGACCCAAAAAAAAACTGATAGCGAAAGGTTAGCTCTCAAAAAAAAAAGAACAGTAAGGGCCCAATTTTTCAAAAGTTAATCAATTTTTTTAAATGCCTGTATATCAGTGACCAATCAGTATATTTCAATGGAAATTTGAACTCAAGCTTCAGTGATGAAGATGTTTCATCATGCAAGATTTTAAACTTGAAATATTAATAGTTTGAAATTGAAAAAAGTGGTTAACATTTGAACAGCTGGCCCCAGGTCCTGCATTAATTAAGCAGGATCAATGTACCAAATTATCAAATCAGTTGGCCAAATAAATCAAAAATCGACCTATGAAAAATTGTAATTGCAACAAAAGAATATAAGATGATGATCCAAAAGAAGCTAACTCCAAATACAGGTTTTCACTGGTATGTTTCCCTAGAGAAGTTTTAGGTTGTTGCTATTCTAATTTTTTTTTCACATAGCTGATCATTCTCCTAGCAAGGGGAATAACTTGCTTAAAACAATTTCAGAAACGACAAATTCATAACTAAGGAAGCAAGTTTCCAAAAGAAATCAATACCTTTGCCATTAATCAGGTACCATAATATTATATGCATGTCTACAATCAACTTCATGTTTCAACTTAACTGGATAATTTTGCTTTTATGACATTTTAACATGTTCTTCTGACACTAAGAATTTAGAAATCTGCATGTTTTAAAGACTGTCTCAAGTTAGTGACACAAACATGAATTCTTAACACTGTTAACTGTACATAAAATTGCCAAAGGCCTCATTTGCTTATAATTTGACCAGAGTCACACCTGATAAATTAGTCTTGAATAGACAAGCCAACATCTGAGACCTTGAATTTCATTGGATAACTTCAGAAATTTTTCTTAACCATGTAGTTCATTGGACAATTTTAGAACCTTTGTTCATTTTTTGGAGGTGACAACATGGAGGATTTCAAAAAAAGTTTTTACTAAACCCAGAACTTACTTGGAAATAAGAAGAAACAGAACAGTTTGGTAAGAAGCCATGAGTGACCCACTGATCTTCCATTTTTTTATCTTCCTCAAATGTTTGGTAGATAAAATAATGCAGGGATCAGAATCACTGACATGTATCCACAACTGTCCAAAATAAATTGTCATTACCTTGTTAATTTAAACTCGTTGTCTCTTGTATCATCTTCAAAAGTTAAATCTTATGCATTTGGGTTTTAAAGTTTGTTTTTATGCCATTCTGTCACGCCACTGTCCAAGAGTAGGGAAAGGGTTAAGTCCCAACAAAAATGTTTAACCCCATCATATACTTTATGTGCCTGTCCCAAGCCAAGAACATGAAATCCAGTGAATGTCTACAGTCTTTGTTTAAATATTGTAAGTGTACCTTGTTTTACATTGTTTAGTTATTTTGCTGATAGTTGTTACATTTGAATATCATTTCATTTTATTTTTGGGGACTTAAGCCATATGACATGTAACCATTATTGAAGGCCTTACAGCAACCTGAAGAAATTTGAGATTTGCACCTACACCAATTCCTTCCTCATCTTTGGATTTTTAAAAATTTACTGGGCTTTTATAAATAATTGTTCACCTATTTTATTGGAAATATAAAAATGGAAGATGTGGCATTATTGTCCATGAGACAGCCATCCACCAAAAGCCTTTATATCTGCCACTGATTTAAGCCTTTCCTTTTGACATCAATTTAGGTTCTAAAAAAGTTTATTTTTTATATATTTGTTGTCAATATTGATCATTTCTACAAGAAGAGGAATGAGCCTATTGGGAGGTGGATATATATATGAAAAAACAAGTTACTTTTGTAAGTCCATCTTATTGCTTGTCTTGAATATTTCAGTATGAATAACAAATACTTCAAAAATTGGAATTTCCCATCTGTTTACTACCCATTGATAAAGTATACTTAACTTCAATTTCCAAGTTTTTTGATGGAATTTTACTCAACTGTTTCCAACTAACTCGATAACAAATGCACCATTAATACTAATGAGACTAACATAGAAACAAGACTAACATATTGTTCTAACCAGGTGTGGCGTAAAACTCCATCGACTTATTGTGAATTGAAGTTACGAAATAGTTTTGCATTTTAAAACAAAAATGAATGCATATCTCTAGTTTCTCTTTCTTAAATTAAATTTTTCATGATAACAATTGCAGTTTTCTCAAAGAATGTCCTGTTCTTCAATCTTGTTTGAGAGGTACTTAAGGATTTCAGTCAAAATCAAGGGGGGTCAGTTATTAGCGACAGGGGCATTTCTGTACAGTATTCACTATTGATTTGTTGTTTCATCAAATTGTTCCTGCCCTGAATATGGCTGCTGTACACTGGAGCAGTCTCCAAGAGGTCCCCCCAGAGCTCCCTGGTATCTGATAGAGGAGGTCCTTTGTTGCCAGGTTATAATACGAAACCCTGGCCGTTGACTATAGTGGGTGACATGCTTGGAGAATGCCACACTTGCTCCATATAAAAGACCTCCTTTTGTAGTTTTTGGAAAAGAGAAGGCTGATGTTATTTTCTAGTAGCAGTCCAAAACAATTGCCCTGTTGTGTCTCATCCCACTTCTTTCTATAAATTTGCTAATTGTTAAACTTGTTCTTGTCCTGAATATGCACATAATATTTACTGCCCAACTTTCAGCAATCAACAATCCAACAATCTAAATATGGCTGACATATTGCCTGCTGCAACTATTCCATTGGGTATATACTTAACTAGTTACCTTGTTCAGATTTTACAAACTACCGGTACATGTATTATCTGAAAACACGGGATATACTGTATTAAAGTTTCCCAGGGTGCTTAAAAATTTTTTTAAAAACAGTGGGAGCTTATTAGAATCAGCAAAATCCAGAATTTTGTAATAGCGAGATTTTGAGGGGGCGCTTACAAATTTCTTATACGAGGAAGTTGTGGATACAAGTCTTCATTCTCATAATTTTTCGTCAATCAACCTTACATAAACCCAAAATATCAAAATTACACAACAAATAAATATTATCTGTTATGTATTTTCACTAGTAGAGATATAATAGGCATGGAAGTTGCTGAATAAAGATTATCTATATATTTTCACTAGTAGAGATATAATAGGCATGGAAGTTGCTGAATAAAGATTATCTATATATTTTCACTGGTGCAACTACATGTACTGGTATAATCTCAAATAGTAATTTTGCCTGACAATATAAGAAAATAAACTAAAAAGTTCAACCAGAAGAATGTGTGTTACTGAGGATGAGTTCAAATTGTATCAGGTACATGCAACTAAAAAATGTAAACATCTAATTACAGACACATGTACTTGTACACTGTCTTATGGTCAAGAAAGTTTCTAGGGATCAATGACCGCAAGGGACATGCCACTTAAATCAACATTGGCATTCTTCTAATTTGTGCACCTTCTTTCCCAGTGGAAGTACAATCAAATTAAGTGCATTGACTGGGAATTAAATTTAATTTTGGAATTATTATATTAAACTTGATTTTTTGAGAAAACAAATTTGTTAATGCTTAAAACTTAAAGCATTAAAAAATTGATTTCTCAAGTATTACAACAGAACATATACAGAAGCATTCAAAGACACCACTTGACTTGCATATAATGAAATGATCTTAGCTTTTGACTTATATACATTAAATCGAACATAATTTTTCCCCTTTCCTAATTCCATCCATCATTTATTTTACAGGTATTGAAAACATAAACAGAAATAAAACTTACAGAACAATTCTATTTTGATTTACAATGACCTTGGTCGTTGACCTAATGACCTCAAAATCTATGAGATTGCCTAACTTTTTTATTTCATTTGTTGGTACAAGTTTCACTCCAATCCATTAAAAAAACTCCATGCAGTCAGAAAAAGACACAGGGAAAAATGGACTTGTAGTAATAATGACCTTGTTCATTAACCTCAAAATCGATGAAGTCCCTTATACCCTCTTACACATTCCTTCCAAATGTATAGGTTTTGTTCAAATTGGACTATAATATATATTCATGAATGAAAATAAATGACAAAGAAAATTCTATTTTAAACAAAGAATTTGGAATATATCCCAGAAAGAAACACAACCCACATTCTACATACGTTTAAAACAAATATTCCAAAGCCAAATTAAGCTGCTTGTAAAGCACTTACATTCAACAGTTATACTATGAGCCAAAATAAGCAAGATCAGTCAAACTTTTTGAATTTTATATTACATTATCTTGCAACACAAAAAGTTGGAGAAAATTATCAAGAGAACCATGCAAACAACATATATAATATTAATTTTTTTACTGATATATAAGTTTTCTTCTTCTATCTGTCCATTGCCAACGGTGAAATCAACGGGTTACATATAACTTATTTCATGGATCAGGAAAAGGTCTAATAATACTAAATTTTACCCTTCGGGACCATTTTTGGCTAGGGAATTATCACACTTTTCATATGATCTTATTATTGATCTTAGAGCATCCCTACACCCATTAAAATCTTCAAAAACTTCATTTTTTTATCAACGAAAAATTTCGGCTAATAGATTGTTTTTTCATTAAAATAAGAAAAACAGCTATAGAGGTAAAACAATTTTTGAAGTACATGTAAATTCAATAAATAAATTTAGTTGATTCAAAGGTTTTGGTCAAAATGGTATTGAACACTCATGATTTACATATTTAATATAATTAATGTTGTGAATAGATGTGCAATAAGATTTTAAAATATTGATTTTGTCCAATAGTTCTTGAAAAGCCACCCATTTTTTTTTTGTTTGGGCAGATAAAAAATTCAAATGTCTAACAAAACCAACTCATTTGTCAGCCCAGATTCCAACCTGTCCATCCAGAAATGTTTTCATGCTTCTGGAAATCATTGTAAGCTCATTGTGGTTTTGATATTAAAATATCCTTACTGACATTTGGATTCAAGTTTCTTTAATAAAATAGTAAACAACTCCTCAGATCTCTAAAAGATAAGAATGAAAAAAGCATGGCCATGCTTTACTGCAATATGAAGTTACATGTAGTATTCAACCTGAATAGAGCATGCAATAGTTATGAAAGTGCAATAATTATGAAAATGAAGTACAATGTAACTGAAATAAACAAACAGACTCTTTATAGATAGTTAAGAAAAAAGAAACAAAAACAGAAATTATGAATGAACTTTCCCAACAGTTTTAGAATGGTCAATGTGCGCAAGATCAAATAATTTTTGTTAGCAAATGTGAGTTGAGAGTATTACTGATTAAGATCAATTAGAGTTGGGAGTATGAGATTGATAAGGAGAAATGGAAGGAGAATAGTGAGAAAGTGAATGAGAATTGAGAATAGTGAGATAGTGAATGAGATGGTGAGACAGATGATTCAAACTTTGAGTGATACACAGGAGATGACAGAGTGAAATTTTGAAAATTCTGTTGAAAGCCATCACTTTGCAGTCGTCATTTACAAATGGTCACATATAGTTACCAATTCTGTTGAAAGCCACCACTTTGCATACATCATTTACAAATGGTCACATATAGTTACAAATTCTGTTGAAAGCCATCACTTTGCAGTCATCATTTACAAATGGTCACATATAGTTACAAATTCTGTCCAAAGCCATCACTTTGCAGTTGTCACTTACAAATGGTCACATATAGTTACAAATTCTGTTGAGCCATCACTTTGCAGTTGTCATTTACAAATGGTCACATATAGTTACCAATTCTGTTGAAAGCCATCACTTTGCAGTCGTCATTTACAAATGGTCACATATAGTTACAAATTCTGTCCAAAGCCATCACTTTGCAGTTGTCACTTACAAATGGTCA
>JAULBM010070265.1:0-10091 GCA_032357055.1 Geukensia granosissima | reverse complement strand
GGAATAGCCTACACCAGAGATTACCCATAATGCCACTGACCAGAACGAGGCACTTCTAGATTCTACGTTCAACAACAGCGACGCATCCATCGTCCGTCTACGAAGTCACCTACCACCGACGATTACCTATAGGTAATGGTTACTCTATTACACTAATACACGCCCACCAGTTACAACAATATCGATAAAATATTAATTCATCTCTCAAAACTAGCTTAATCCAGTTTGATCTATGAAGTATAAACAATTTCTCTATCTTGCTAATTGAATATAATTTTTAAAAAAATAAATTATCTCAATAATCAAGGGTGAAAAAAAATAAAGTCAATAGGTTAACTTGTACTGCCATTCAATTACAAATCATTACAATATCATATATTTTAATCAACATACAAAAAATTTTAACAAATATAAAACTTAAATTTATGCTTTGTTGGCAAAAAGGTCACCAAAAACAAATAATTAGCTTTCTTTGAAATAAACTTGTCCTTTTTCTTTTCTTTAACAGTATTATTCCTTTTCAAAATACCTGCAGATAATGAAAGGAGAACAAAGGAACCATTTAGAGTGATTAAGGATCCTAAGTAGACTGGAAATATGAGAAGTAGCATAATATTCAGGATGACATCTCTCTGAAAAGAGAAAAAAAATTCATCTTCAAATCAAACTGGTGCTCTAAATTCTAAACATGCACAGAAGATTTTATCACAATAATCAAACATGTTTTTTGTGAAAAAAGATACATTGATTCCTGACTAAACTGGTATCAAACAACCATGAAAATAAGGAATACCTTAGTTCACAATTTATTGATAAAATCTGAATCTACCAATTTCTTGTGAAATAAAACAACTCCTTGTATCTTCTACCTGTTGTTTTAATTCGATATGCACATCATTAATCAAGCAATTCTTGTAATTCTAACAAAAACATTTATTTTCCAATTATCTCCCTTGTCACAAATATCATTCCAATTATCTCCCTTGTCACAAATATCATTCCAATTATCTCCCTTGTCACAAATATTAGTCCAATAATCTCCCTTGTCATAAAAAATCATTCCAATAACCTCCCTTGTCACAAAAACTATTCCAATTATCTCCTTGTCATAATGTTCAATATTTTTTTTTGGTTAAACAGGTAAAAAATGCCAACGAATGTACTGGTTTATTACACATTCTAGCTTATCCTAAATCACCTATGCTGATAAGGACAAATCTGAACTCTCGTGGTATAAACTTTTCTCCAACATGTCGCATGAACATGTTGAAGATATCTGTCAATACAACTTATTTTTTGTTGAAAGTGTGAATAATGAAAGACTGTGTCACCTCTTTTAATAACCTCTTGTACTCTACAGGTGTTTTTACTTTTACATCAGTTTTAACGTACTTCATCAAAATCAGAATTGGAAATCTTTAGACCAATCTGCATACCCATTTGAATTTGTCTAAAAATATGTGCAGACATTTATTTAAAGATTACATTCGTACAGTTTTGTGAAATAGGCTTATTTTTTCAATAGTTGTTATCTCAACCTAACTAACTTAAGCAGATAATAAGATTAAGAATTTTGACTATGACACAGTTGCCTCCTCACTACCACATCTGATGAATGATAAAAAAATGCTGAATTTTCATATTTTAAGGTATATTTCTCTTCAATCTGATAGAAACATTAAAATCATCAGAATCAGCATTTAAACTAGTATCTGAACCTTCATCTGACGAATCACATGAATTAAACTCTAAAATTTTCAAAACTACAGACTCGGCTTAAGCCTTTATTATTGAACATTTTTTCAAATCATTAATGATACATGTAACTGAGCTATTTTCAAGCTTAAGTGATTTCTAAGCAATGAAAGTTTAATTTTTTCATCTTTTGCTTTACCTGATCTTCTCTAACTACTTGTTTCGCATCGTCATCTCCTTTATAATATTTTCTTTCTTCTCCTTAGACTTTTTCTCCCTTTTCAGCTTTTAACCATCTCCAACTTCTTAACTCCTGATTGTCACTGTCACCATCACTGCCGTTGTCTGCATTTGTCTCCGTCTGCACTGACTCTGCCTTCAAGATCCTAGACTTCACGGGTGCCATTTCTTTCTCCAAATCAGATTCACCATCAGTCAGCCCTTTAGTATGCAGCTGCTTATAATCAAGCCTTTCGCAAATCAACAGTGATATTGGTGCTCCATCATCAAAATTTATAATTAAAAAAAACTTAATCCCAACCACCTTGTGCCGTTAAAGTAAAGTCAAAGTACTATCCAGCAAAATGCAATCAAACCTTTCCCAACAATTCAGAAATCACGAATGCCAAATAAAATCATCTTACAGTATAAATAAGAATTTTATATTAAAGACATTTACATATCCAATAGAAAGAATGAGATTTAATTAGATGAGTTGATACGCTACTCCAGGTTTTTTGTTTGCTATAGGGATTTTATTGATAGAAGGTCTCATCTGACAAGAAACTACAAGGGTTTCTCAGGGCAAGACTAGAGTCATCACTATTGAAATTTTTCAGTAGCCACTATGAGTTGGTTAAACGGTACGAAATATCCATTTCACAAATTACAATGGAAAGCTTCCAACTGTCGTAACTACAAATACGTTTCTATACCGGTTGTGACAAACATTTATTGTGACTATACACCAGCTTTGTCTACTGAATAACATGACAGGTACCAATATTGGGGTAGGAGTTGCTTATCCTTCCGGAGCACTTGAACTCACCCTTGGTTTTGTAGGGTTCGTGTTACTCCTGGTTTACTTGTGTGTTCTATGTTTGTCTTTGGCTTAATTTTGTAGGCCGTGGACTTGTCTGTCTTCTGACTTAACGATTTCGGTCAGTCCCTTTGGTAATTTCGAATTCCTTTCATCTCACAGAAATTCACTCACAAAAAACAAGTTCAATCCAATAGAATCAATGAAGTGTAAAAAGACATTCCCATATCATTAAATAGTTTAAGGGAATAAATACCCCCTATAGATATGTACTGAACAGTGTCCATATGCTACTCGGGCTTGTTAAGCCGAAAATCTTATCTAGAGGTTTCCGAAGCATTTCATAAAAACTTAAAACATAATTCGAAACGGATATCTTTCTTAATTTGGAAATCGAGATATTCGAAATCCATTTAACTTGCGCTTAACACAATGGCCAACCACCCTTTTCTATGTCCATCTTATGTCAAGTTTTGACCTTTCCCCATACTGACTCTGAAGTTCAGCCGCTAAAGGCATTAATGGAGACACGCGTATGCAATAAATTTAGCTTGTTTTGCAACTCCTAGACCAAACTGTTCTAGGTAGCCGACTTTGAACTTTTACCAAACCTGTCTAGAGGTTTCGCCATCATCAACAGTTTCATCTGTAGATTAAAATTAGCTCTTCTTCAATAACCCTTCATTCTATCGATGCAAGGTGATATCAGTAGCACACATACAAACAAATTAAGGTGGTTTTCGGCTTCAATTTCAGACATCAATCGTAACTCAAATTAATATTTATGATTCAAATGTCAAGGTGCATTGCTTCAAACAAACTTAAACTTTGAACCCTTTTTAAATTATCTTAAAAATAAATGCAATTTAACTAAAAATTCAGCTTTTATTCAATTTGATACATTTAGAGATGGTATCATTAAAATAGGAAAATGATTTAAAAGGGAAATGAAGAGATGGTCATATTTAAAAAGACGAAATACACGAAGGTAAAAGTGCCTTAAAATGCCTGTCATCGAGCTTACATAAATCAATAAGATTTTGATAGATTTGATTTCATTTGCTATAACTTCTTCAGACATCTTTGTGTCAATGAATGTCAACCATGTTAAGGCAACATGAATTTGCACAAAAGATCAAATTTTCAATTGATTTGATTTTTTTTAATATAAAGCTAGTATTCCTACCTAGTACAGTTTCAGTTTGTTCACATGCTGACAGCTATGGATTATACCAGGCATAAACAACCCAAAATTGTTATCATAAAGCTACACAATGACGCAAAATTCCAGATTAAAGCGTGATTATTCAAAAGTTTATTGCCAAATGTCACCTTTTATTAGAATTTTCGTAGAAATTTAAAGTCAAATATTACACATATTTGAACCCGCCGTTTCAGCTCTTTCGCATTTGCTCAATCGATCTAAGGCAATGTTCGCAACTTGACGTAAAGATATTGCATGTTCAAATTGGTATATTTTTGTTTTTTGTTCCTCCCCCCCCCCCTCCCCCCCAAAAAAAATAAAATAAAAGAAAAATTACCATTATAAATTTTGAACGGAAATCTATGTAGACAATCAAACGAAACCTCATTTTGGTGTTTAATGTCAACAACTGCTGATTCGATATACTCACTATTTGATTTAAACATTTATATATTGGTGAAAAAGGCAACCTGGTTAATTTTCGCATTAAAAAAGGTTTTAAAAATGCTGCTTTTTAATAGATTTAAACAATATTAATGTTATTTATAACCGCAGTATCGTTTTCCGTTTTAATTCAATTATTTCTCACATCTTATATAAAAATAGGAAACTTAACAAACTTAAAATCGTTTTTTTTAAATTTATTTTTGTGGATTTGCGAGCTTGGGACAAAATATTAGAAAACAGAAAATTATGTGCAAGCGGACAGCTGTCCCGCTCGTATAAAATTGTGGTTAGATTGATCATATTAAGTAACTTGATACAGGCTAAAATTATAATGTATATTTCTTGATGCCATTGGGTGAATAACTCCTATATAAGATTCCTTATTTTTACTAGAGTATGAGACCTCAAAAATATTGGTATGGTATTTTAACAAAAGTGTTTCGGGAAGTTTAAAACACAAAATATTGTTTAATACAATGCCATATTTACTTAGAAGAAGTATGATAAATTATTTCTTTTTCAAGATAAATATTTTGAGGTAAATATTCGTTCAGATTGATCGGACACACTCTAATCAATTAATATGCGGACGTTTGGTATTATTTCCGTGTGTAGATGTTGAAACAAAACATCTAAAATGCCTTCACAGCACTTATAACTCAGAAAACATTCAAATAGACCCCTACTGCGTTTTTGCGTGTGAAGCTTCCAACATCAGCTTCATTGGCAAATATCAATATACATTTTACGCTCACCGAATTCAATGGTTTATTAAAAAAAAGAAATCTTTACTAATATTGAATATTAAAAAAACAACAATAAAACCATAACTCATACAAATAACAAAACTGTGACTAGGTGACTTCTTGGCGACAACTATAAAATGTTAAAACACACCCTTTTCTTCAATTTAAACACAAATTTGACCGTACATTATGCTGTTATGTATTAAACTACTTAATTAAACTACACACTCTACTATATTACAGGAATCCTAGGTGTAGCTTTTGCTCCCAAGTGATTGACTAATGATAATGTCATTGAACTCTTTTAATATCGCCGCGTATTACCGTCATTCGGGGAATAGCCAAAAATCGCGCATTGGTTTCGTTTTCTTACGCCAGGGATTTTCGTTTTCCGGGAAGTCACATAACGAACGGGTAAGTTGTTAGCTTTAATTTAAAGTAATTGCAAAACAGATCTTATACACTATGATACAGTGGTTATAAAGTACAAAGCACAAAGATATTGCTTCGTTCAAACAAACATTTGCTAACACGGCAATTCCGATTATGACCATGTTTGTCAACCTACACGATGTTGAATATCCAGCATACTACCTTTGAAAAATATTTTGCTGAAAAACTGTTTCATTATAAAACATCAAACAACTTTTTATGAAACATAAAATAGTCGTAAAGGAATTAACTGGCAGAAAGGGGAAATCGCACATTTTAAAAAATAATAATAAACTGAATTGAATTTGAGTAAATGTTACAGTGCAGAGGTTCGGTAGGGGATGACTTACTAAATAAAACATGTTGACATGTGTGACTTTTATAGGTTTCCAGACGGTGTTAATTTCTGTGATTTATTGGAATTTTAATATCTAGGTATCCTTTTTATTAACTTTAAATTTTGGCTACATTTTATAAGATTTTATTATTATTCAAGGGCGACATTTACTCAATTCAATTTTTTGGAGGGTAAACCATTCGTATTTTGTAAACTTCGTGTATATATACATGAAACACAACAAAAATATAGTTTCGTAAATATTAAATATTTATTCGTGCAAGGTTTCTTGCCGCACGTCCTCGTGCGAGAATTGGCTGCGACCACTCGTCTGCCCTTTTTCCGTAGTTTTTTTTAAAGTCAACTAAATGACCGTGTATTTATATATTAGTCATTTCATTCAGCAAAATAGAGAATATAAAGATAAAGAATATAGGCCAAATAAGTTCTATATATTCTAGAAACAGCCTTTAAAATCTATTATATATCATACGATTAATATAAATAAAAGCTAAAAACTTACCTGTCCTATACTGCTATACTGTATGAGACTTTTCGAAATACGATACCCCTGGCATCAAAAAGGATTCCAGGGGCTTAGTTTTAATGATTTTCCAAAGTAATAGTTATGGGCGCATATGAGGCTATGATTATGGTTATCTGTTGTTGTTTTTATTTGTAAATTCTTATATTTAAAACTTTAGATTTCATCCAATTAACCTGGATAGCAGTTTTTCTGTGCTTATTTTAATAGTGTTTTGTGGTTCAGGTAATAATTATCTTATGTTAAATGTCATTGTCTGGCAAAGGGCTGACGGTGTTTACAGTAACACCTTCCAAGTTGAATATTTTGATAAATTGCTGTACCTCAAAAATGGAAATAATATATGCAGCTGTTGATAGGTAAATGACAAAGTAGTATCGCTTATGTCGACGCCTTGTGAGGCCTTTAAGTTGAATTAAGATGTGAATTACTGACAGTAGTAACGCTGTTCAATTGCTAATGGCATATGTCTCTTTCATACCTATTGTTCCATCACCTGTCACAGCATTACGTTTTTTTCTTCTTATATCGTTTGTTGTACTGGCATATCGGATATGTCCGTCATCAGCAGTATTCAGTCTGTAAAACCACCAAAAAGTAGAATTAGAAATTGCTTATTATGTTACGTATTTCCTTGAATTTCAAGATGAAAATGTCATCGGACTAAAGATTTGTAAACATTAAGGCTAATGGGTTATGGTAACCTATCTTTAATTTATTCTAATAATTTTGTAAGTGGTCCATTTGACTTATGAAAAACGGACTGAACTTAACTCGCATTGTATGTGATAAGGATTGTCAATAACCTGCCCAAGGTTGGTGATTCTCTCCGGGTGCTCCGGCCTATTCCACCGGTAAAATTGATCATGACAGCCGCGATTTGACCAAAATATTGTTGAAAGTAGCGTTAAACCACAGTTAAACAAACAAACAAACATTTGACATAAGCATTTTCTTACTTTTCATGATTATACATATATAAAATGAGACAAAAAGACATATATAAAGCAAGTGTGAAAATATGATTTCTAATACAAATGAATTGAAGAGTATGGCACTAAGTAGGTGTCCCTGTCGTCGAATTTGGCTTCTCATTTCGATTTGTTTGGATTTGAGTGCTTGTTTTGCTTTGATTGGGTCTCGGACTTCCTACGTTTTCATTCTAATGCTACTGATGAGAGGATAGTACTTTAAACGAACATATAGCATAGGAAAAATCTCCATTTTTTCAATATTTATAATTTTGTATTTTGAAAAATTAAAACTACTTACAAATAATATTTATATTTCATTTTCTAAGCCTTATATATTTGCGTTTCAAGCTCATGAGAATCAATTTGATAAAGTTGAAAACCGAATGCTTGAAAACCCGTTTCGAAACAATTTTAAATTTTCATATATTTTTCTTCATTATATAATACATTGGTGTTGGTTTTTCGTTGTATTATAACTAAACAGATGAAAACATATACCAAATTTTGAAAAAATTGACCATGTCGGCAATTTTTGAATGTAGATGTAGTTCTGAAAAGGGCCCAGTCAAAGACTATCGTACATAAGTGTGATTTATATTTGCTGATCAGTTTCAGAGGAGCATATTTCAAAAGAATTGATTGACAAGTTTGTCTTTCAGCAACTTTGGCCACTTTTGTTGGCGGGTTTCGAATAATTGGTATAACCAAACTCAATGAAAATTCCATATAACTGGTTTAGTGGTTTGACAATATTTTTGTAATGTTACTGTAAACAGACGGACAACGGACATACTGCGGATGCAAGGTGATTGAAGATAGCATAGGACATACAGAAATCGTTAAATCAGAAGCCGGACAAGATCATGGACAACAAATTAAACGAAAGAAAACCATAGTTCACAACATTCTGCACTGAAATCTAAAGCTGAGGTGACACGAACCTTTAAAAAACTAGACTGAGTTCAAGTGCCTTGAAGGCTAGGCAACGCCTTCTTCACTAGTTTCACCTATCGTGATACTGCGTACACAAAGCCAGTTTTAGTCACAATCGATGTTAGTCACAAGCGATATAGATTTGTAGTCCCAACAGTGCGAACAGCCTTTGGTGAACTGGCTATTTCGTACCGGTTAACCGAATCATGATGGCGACAAAAATTTTTTCGTAACGATGACTAATCTTTCCAAAGAAATCCTTGGTTTAGTAGCTTTCTGGTCAGCAGCAATCCCCTATCAATAAAATCCTGATAAGAAACAAACGCACCGAAGTAGCATTTTATCTGAGACATATATACTACGTATGCAGGTTCGGCTTAAATAGTGCTACCTATGAACGAAAAGTTTACAATGTGAAAATCACCTCTCTTATCGTAAATATAATATCGCCTTTATTGTCAGTTTCTAGGTGGAAGAGTATGTATGGAGCATATCTTTTTTGTTTCTGTAGTATCTACGATTTTAAATCTAATAGGATTGGCGCTAAACATAATCACCACTTCAGAATTATTCATTGAAAGAACATCATCTCTATAGCAGAACGTGAAACCAAAAGATTCAGCCGTTTTCCCTTCTCTGCAGAACGCTAAGTAAAAAGTCAGTTTTATGAATAACTAGACAAAAAGCGGAGCAAAGATGTTCCCGTTGGATTGTCCACATTCTGTTGAAAAAAAACATCCGCCAAACGTTTCAAAAAATGTTTTCAATCAAGAAATCAACCTAGAACCAAATATTTAACCTGTGTTTAACATCTTTTTCTATTTTTTTCTTTCAGTTTGGAATGGGGAATAGAGATACATGTGTAGGGTAATTAAATTCTTTCAGGCAATTAAAAGAGGAAAGGGACCTTGATGTCAGGCATTCTAACAGATCTTTAGATTTTTTATAATCCACATTCGCATCACGCCACCTCTAGAATGGCTGTGTTTCACAGTAACTCCGGAGCACGTTTGTCACTGCTGATAAAATGGATGAAATAACTGTCAGTAATTTGGAAAGAGGTTTTGTTGAGCATTTAGCAAACACTACTATGAAACCATGCTTGTAGAACACTTCCAGTTAAGTGAAGGGTTGCCTAATTGCAATTCCGAATAAAGAGAAAATTGACCGATAATTATCAAGGATGTTTTTGGTAAGTGGCGTCGGGGTATTTGTTGTATTGCTAACTGAATTGTCAACGCTCGATTTCTTTATCAAGCATCCTATGTTTTTTTTTTATTTACAGCGAAGACGACAAAATATTTGCCTTGTTAATCACGAAAATTTCTGGCAAAAGACCGATTAAGCATAATTATGTAGTCGCAATCAGTGGTAGTCACTACTGTTATAGGAACAGATTTGTGATCATGACAGTGGGAAGACATCCATTGTCGTTTTTGAAATGAATATTTCGTAGCAATCGAGCAAATCATGACGGCGACCAAAAATAGTTTCGTAGTGATGAATTTAATCCTTCCACCTGAAATGCGTACTTCAATAGGCTTCATATTTCAGATAAAAAGCGGAAAAAAGACACTGTCAGCTTCCGAAATAAAATTCCATTGAGTCCTTAAGACACCAAGCATAATTCTAAATTAATATTTGAAATGATTTCAAAGTCAGAGATTGATTGATTGATTGATTGTTGTTTAACGTCCAGTGGCAAATATTTCATGCATATTCAAGACGGAAACAAGTTAG
>JAULBM010070264.1:0-19833 GCA_032357055.1 Geukensia granosissima | reverse complement strand
TTGTAAGTTGGTTAAAGGATTCAGTACGGTTTTTATTTCATTAAACAGCTTTGAAACAGAAGGTTATGTCTAAAAAACCTGGGGACTACGTCGCTCGTTTTCTTAGACATAACCTTCGTTTCCTCAGCTGTTTAATTGAAATAAAAACCTACCCTCATCCTTTAACCTTAACATATTCTGTGTTATTAATTACCTACTTTGATTATCTTGTGAATCTCTACAAAAATCATTTTTTAATACATACACTAAAAAGATTTTCATCGTTTTCAAGATGAAAAAAAATCTTATCCGGTACCTTTTATGAATTTCAATAAGATTTTGTTTTGAAGTTTATTGTCATCTTAAGATTTGCTATTTTAGACTAATTTTAAATTTGCTAAGGTATTAACGTTTATCAATGGTTTTATAGAGAATCTTTCTTGATGTATCTGATTAATCATTGAAAACTTAAGGAACTATTCTAGTGCATTGTTGGAAGAGCGGAAAATTTCCCATTACCCTTCTATGATTATTTTCTAAATTAAAAATATATGTTGAAAATATATGTTCATAGATGAAAAAGTGCGCTTGGGCAATATTTTAAAAATATAATTCAATTCAACTCTATTTGTTCAATTGAATCGTATTCTGTTATAAAAACCTCATGAAATGTAACTTTTTTCATGTCTTGGTTTACGAGATTTTTGCCAGATTGAACCCACAAAATGAGCCAGATTTACATTTTCGCCTAATGGGAATTTATTTTATTTCAACTTCAAATAAATTGTAAACTAGGGCAAAATTACTATTCTAACGATACACATCTTTGAAGGATTTGAAATACTTTCGATAAAGTTTCAGTTTTGTTGCGGCAAATAACATTTGCTTCACCTTAATATAAGTTATTCATTATCCTAATTAATCTTTTTTTTAACTCCCAATTTTACCAACTTTCATTAGTTATCAAGCCATGAGTCAAATTGTGTTAAGATTTTTCAGTTTTTTCTTATTGAAATAAAAAAAAAAAACATTGTGGTCATATTTCGCGGTGGTAAATATTGATCTTATTTTTGTTGTTTATGAAAATCTTAAATGCAAAACATTACCCAATTCGTTACATTATAAAACTCAGTAAAACGATTTTTCTTCCACCATTATCCAAAATTATTACATTTAATCGTGAAACTGTTTCATAAATCTAAATGGGAACATGTTTATTTTGTTATAACTCTGAAGGTGTTGGTCCAATTACTGGATTTTGGTTTAGAAAATTAAAATGGTCGCAATGACCCTATTGTGTTTTTCTTTTCTTTTGATAGTTTCTTAAATCGTACGAACCTGTTTGTAACTCGCATGGGCGGATCTAGGAGGGCAATCCCCTTTAAAACGCTATAATGATAAAAATTTACAAGTTTGGGTAAAAGTTTTATCTTAATCTCCATTAGAAATCGAGAAAGTACGTGATTTAAGAGGTCCGTAAAACGTGGGTCCGACTTTTCAAAAAGCCTGGATTCGCCTCTGTCTCGTGAGCAATAGCTTGAAATATATTTACTTGCAGCCCATATATAAAACAGGAGATGTGGTTTGATTGCCCATGAGACAGCCATCCAGCAAATGACAGCCGAATTTAAAGTTCTATAAATCCCATTAAGTCCTTCAATAACGAACAGAAGGCCATAGTCCATATATACATGTACATTGTACCAGGCACCGTACAAACCGGACAAATAGACTATTAATACGAAGTCATTAATGGAAGGTGTAAATCAACTTAGTGTATAATTTTGCCAACAAGATATTAACAATAAAATAACTGACTACGAAAAACATTGATCTGTGAATAATAATTTTAAACTACTACAGTTTTTTATTTGATCGACGAGAAAACATATTCAAAACACGTATTACACTAGAATTGAGAAATCAACCAAAAAAGTATGATTCCAAGCTTATGTAAAAGACTTATATATTATTTTTGTAATGTAAGTTCTCTTAATCCTAAAGATTTTTTTGGTAGGCATAACGTTGGTTGCAAAAGAGTAGTTTGTTAAGCCCCACATTCAGCCCATATTTTAGATATTGTGACACAAAAATAAGGCGTTTTAGGCACACTTCATTTTTATAATGAGTAACATTTTTTGTAAAAATACCAAATGTTTTGTTTAAAATAGATCTGAGTGGACAAAAACATAACGACGATATTTTTACTAAACATTTGTTTTTTTTATAAATCTTTAATTGTTTGATGTTTGGTTCTGATATTTATGTATGATTAATATTAAAATCCACAACATTGTATGAAATAATAATTCCAACTTATTAATTTCTTATATATATTAATATAAAAATAAGAGATGTGGAATAATTGTCCATGAGACAGCCCTCCACCAAACGAAGTCAAAATCAAATTTTCGGATCCCTTATTATAAACAGAAGTCCATACACAAAGTAACGGACGGTGTAAAAGACTCCCAAAATACAAAAATGTGAAGTTTTTCATAAAACACGACAATCAACCAATTTTTTTTACAACATGGTGAACGAATAACAATAAATGATATTATAAACAACGACAACAACTAGACTACAGATCCCTGGCTTCGGACAGGTACATTAAGTATTTGGCGTGGTTAAACCAGTTTGTGAGCACTCAACCCTCCCCTAAGATGGGACTGTGGTGTGACAAAACAAGGTAGGGACTTTAAAATGTTCAGAAGTCCTAGGGGAGTAAAACCTATATGTGGAAGTAATGTGGGGACTTGAAATGTTCAGCAGGGGCCTTAAGCTTATCTGTTAAAGTAATGTGTCTGTCTGCTATTTGACTTTATTTTGAGTGCATGTGTTGGGAGTTAGAAGAATTAAAAATTTCGTTCTTAAGCCACTTTTCATTATAGCTTATATCTTGGACCAAAAGCGTGTTTAACTTACCCTTGTCATTTACATTGTTTTGAAAATAAATTGACATAATGCTGTTACAAGATGAGTTACAAAATGGTTCTTATTTTTTATTTTTTAATCTGTTACAATTTCTTGGAAATTTTTGAAAGAGAAGAAAATAAAAATAACTTGATTTTTATCAGAACATGCAAATACATTACTATGTAATCTATTTTCTTTAACCTCACAAGGTTAAATCTGTATAACAATAATGCCATATGATCTACTATCTATTGGCATGCTCAAACTGTATCTGCTGTCAAAAGCTCTTCTTCTTAATTTAAAAAGTATATGAACAATAAATAACATTCCGCCTCTGTGGTTATTACAAGTAGAAATACATAAATTGGCGATTTAAGTTGGCACGTATTTATTTAAAAACTAGGAAGTCGTTCCCCGTCACAGAATGAAAAGTTTAAAATCATTAACACAAAGTCTATCAAAAAGCAGTGATAAGAACGTTGACAGTAAATGGGTTATTTTCACATCAATTATTGTTATAAATGTTTCCCAGGAATATTTGCTATGATTTTGTCTGAACTCTACGAAAAAGACTTATCCTAAAATTTGTGATATATGTCATAAAAATATGTTCATAAAAAAGTCTCGAAATCTCCAAAGTTTCATATTCAAGCACATTTTAAAATCTGCGCACATGATTTATATTTCCTTCGAGACCAGAAGAGCTGTGCAGCTGTCTTTAGTTTTATTTAATAATTAAAAGCGGGGATATTCGACCTATTTAATTTTTGTTTCGAAAATTGTTGCAAGGCATAACGGATTTTCCTTGTCTATGTCAAGATAAGAATACGTTCGGGAATATACGAGATTTAAAAGATAAGATACAAAATAAGAACAAAGTACAAAAACTAGGCATGGGTTTAATTAACCACTTTATAATCGAGTACCAAAATTTGCTTCAGGAGGAACGAATGACCTTTTTTGACGATCTTTGATTAAATTTGTTGCCATTTAATTAAGAAATTAAGAGCAGTCATTGAACTACGACATGCAAACCCCTTAAGCGCTCCCCCGTTTTATGACTACAGCTCCATTCTACTGGTTAGTTATTGTAGTTTGTCATTGTGCTCCTAAATTAATTTTATTTCGAATGATGTTTTGAGTTTACCACAGAAACATACGCACTTTGTTACAAATACATGTAGGACAGTTGTGAGGGGTATCATTTCATTAGCCTTGCTTTCAAATTTTCTACTTTTATCTTGTTTGTTTTAAATATTAACATCAAGATGCAAGTCGTCCCATTAAAACTGAACTTTTAATTTATTCCAAGTGACAACCTGGATCAAATTATCACAGAAAACTCTGTGTTTAAGCATTTCATCATATTAAGATTTGATGCGACATTTATTCCATATCTATCCTACATATAAAGTGTATTTTTATATTTGGTTTTTAACTTATTAATTTAAGTTTTGTATGTATTTAGTAGTAACCGTATACACATGAAGTCCAATGATGTATGTTATCTTAAAATCTGTTATTATTAAGAGGACCTATTTCTTTTGGCTACAAACCTTTGGAAGTGTTTTTGATATAGTCACTATCACTGGGCAATCATTCGGTTGACTCACCATTTTGAATTTTGTATACCACAAATGAACAGTGTTTCCTTAAAATGGTGTCAGCCCGAATAATCAGTCTGATTTATAAATTTTGTTTTGCTGGCAAAAGAATAAAAGTAATATTATGGTAATGTGCAAGACATCAGTTTTATTATGATTTTGACTATTCTGATTGATATTTGTAGAAAAGTTTGATGATTTGTCAGGTGATGAATATCATTTAAATGTGTATTAAAAAGGCGTGATTATATCGATATCAGCCACAGCAGTTAAATACAGCCAAAAATGTTCTTTCAGTATTGTATATGCAAATTTCCTTTATTAAGTACCAAATATATAAAACAAACTTTTTTTACAGCTATGATCTACCTTGTATGTTTCAATGCACATAATATGACATTAATGTCTTTTATTTGTTGTAAAGGTCAATAAATCGTTATCAGTTAGGACCAGTTTGTACATATTGTGATTTCCTGATATCAATTTCCTTGTGCTGTAACTTAAGACGGAAGTGGGATGTTTAAATGATTTTATTTTTATTATATAATTTATCACAGGTAATGGATATTATGATGCATTATTCATCATTATTTCTCATTTTTTGCGTCTAGAATGTGAGAAAAGTTTTAATGTAGTATGGAGATGAAGCAATTGACTTCTTATATACACTTGGACGGGGATAAGATTCCCTACTGGGAAACAGTTATGAACACTTTACTTACAAGAGTTGTTGTCTGCCACAACAAAAGCATTAAGGCACATTGGATAAATACGTAATTGAAAAATGTTCCAACAGAACATAGTGGTTGTTTGAAAACCATGTTGCTTTTAAATATGTTATTAATTAAAAGAGAAAAAATATAAGATTCATAAACAACTGTATTTTCAAATCCACCAAGCAAATTATTCTTAGAGGCTCAAAGAGATATATAGTTCTCAAGTCATTTTAAAGTTGGTTAACCTGGAACAAAATACTGCCTAACAATTCAACAGCTCGGTAGAGGGCAAAGAATGTGCATTTTATTTATTTTTTATCCGAAATGAAAAAACTAAAGCCGAAATTTGGTTTCAGTGTTAAAGCAATTGCGTCTGCGGTCGTCATTTGTATCCCGCAATTGGTAAAAGAGTTTCGACGAGAAATGCTGAAGTACAAAAAATAAACTCTACTGTTAGACACCGATGACATTTTTCCCAGTAGTCAAGAGTTTTTATTTTGTGTGATTCATAACAGAAATGCCTTTGACTTTTCCGTTCAATATTTGTCAAAATAACCAGAAATTCTTAGACTCTTCCTTGTGATGCAAAGGTAACCTTAAGCTTAATTTGATATCCGTTTTATCATATTTTATTGGGGAACCGATGTTTGTACTGAATAATTTGTCATAGCTTTTCTAACTTTATTTCCAGCATGTTGACCTAAAGAACTACCAACTAGTTGCAAATAAATAATATGGCGTGCAATGTACCAAATTTGATTTGTCATTTCGAGTTACTCTTACTACATTGTAATAAAATTGGAATAAGGGATGTGGTATGAAAAATCATCGCCAAATTTTAAATTACAATCGGCAACTGGATACCTTGAGGCAATCAATGTGGACAATGATACACCCACGGGAAGCTAGAAAATTCCCTTATATAACATATGATTTTCAAATGCAAAGATTATCCACCAATTAAGTATACCATGTAAAATAAGTAAATGTAAAATATAAAAATAATCACATGTGCTGGTTTAAAGCTTACTGACTATGGACATAAAACATAAGGATTAGATCAAACAGACTTTTACAAAAAAGACAAAACACTTGATTCCTATGTGTTTAACAAAGTTAAGTTGTGGCAGCTAGTGTTGATTAACATTCGGTATCTGAAGAGAACAATCTGATGAAAATTCATAGGACAAAGATAAATTTACAACGCATATGACATTAGAAGATCTGTCCAAGAATCCCAGATATTGAAAATGAAAAGATTTAGGGATAAATGTCAGAGAGACTGCACTCCAAACACAAAAAGAGGGAATTTACAAATCAAGAGGCCTGCAACATGAATGAAATAACACCCACTTCGAAAAGCTCTAAATTGCCCCAAATATAAAACACATACTTAAAATTGAACTGCCCCACTAAACCCCATCAAAATGACATTCAACAAAGCATATAACACACAGACAAACCCATGACTACAACTCCCGACTGGGACAGGCACAAGTGGTTGGGATAAACTAAATAAGTGGGATCCAAACCCTTCCCAACGAGTAACCAAATGTAAAAATCAAAGAAGGCAACAGCAGTAATAGATGAACCATAAAAATCAAACAGCAACTCACCCAATCCGAACAAAAAGTACCCGAATTAACAAAAATGCATGAAGAAGACGATTCATCTCTTATTTATGTTAAAAATAATTAAGTTGCTAACAGTTATTTTAATCGACAACTGCTTCACAGATGTGGATCAGGGATATAATTATCATGCACAAATTTCAACAGAAATATTCCATGACTAGTAGAGAACACATAAAACCTTAAATAAAGCCATATTTTAGAGAAAATCAAGGCTCTATCGGCACTTACTGTAATCCAACGATTTACAATTTAATAGAACACCTACCAAAGAACACTTTAATGTTTCTGGCAATACAACCGTCAACAAAATTAAATAATCGCTCTGTGTCTGTGATAAATCGGGTCGTGATAGCTATTTGAAATCAATCACCTATAGAACGAGAATATGCAAGGAAAATTCTATATGGACATTGAAGAATATTATTCCCAGCAAAATTCTTTAAAGACGATATATGGTCAAAATATCATAGGTTATCAATTAAATGGTGTTTGGTGATGGTCGTGTTTTCGACTGGTGAACCATTTCCAAATTTGGTAGATGAATTTCAAATTATCTTGTCTACAAATCTATTTCATAAAGCGGAATAATCAACACAGTTTACTGTCCCTGTGGCAATGTTGGATTTATGGAAAATTATTCAAAATTTTGGTAGAGGTCCACGCAGGAAAGTTTACTGTTTGGTTCTGCCCAGCGGTTACAGACGATTCAAAACTAAAAGTTGATACACAAACCAACTCAAAATGAAGGCAAAATTTATACCGACCATCAGGCAAGGCAATTTTAATTGTTGCCCTTTTTGAGCACCTTATCCAACTCTTGTTTTGTAAAGGAGTTCGTGGATTCATAGCTTTTTTTTCTTTTTGAAAACTTTATATCTTTGTTTGTTTTAAATTTGTCTTGTCTCTTTGAACTATGCAATTTTGATCTCTCGCATGGATATTCTACACTGGACTTACGCATTCACGTTTTATATGTTTGGGACAATCTTGATTTCGTCACAGAAATTTGCATTCACACTTATTGAAAACCATGCGAAGACTTCTAGATTCAACAATTTCATTCGTCTCTTTCCGAAATGGAGTGCATGGTTTCCTTGACATTTGACCCATATCTTCTCATTTTCATATGTTTTTTAAACATGGTGAATTTTTGTATATTATATGTGACCGCCTCGGTGGTGTAATAGCTAGCGTGCTCGCCTCGAGTGCGGAAGGTCGTGGGTTCGATCCCAAAGAGTTTAATTGGTATTTGCTGCTTCTCCGCTAAGCACGCAGCACTAAGGAGTTGGAGCAAACACCGGTCGGCCCAGAGTCAGAAGAACGTGTCTGGGTAAAGTGGCATGTCTCCCTGCGGACTGTTGCTTTCGTGAGTTAGTACGTTAAAAACTTGGCTCAGCGTTTATTATATATACATTTCAAGGAGTAACCTCTCATCAGTAGCAAACAAACCACATCAGCGGAAGACCGAGATCCAAATATAGTAAGCAATAGTCACATCCAAACAATTAAAAAAGAAGAAAAAGCCGAATATGAAAGTAGGGACAACTAACATATACATATTTCAACTGTGGACGAACAAGAAAATTAAGGATAAGAAATGACTTATCCATTGGAGATAAACGTTCCCTTTTAGCTTGCTTGCTGCTTCGTAACCATAGCCACGTGGGAGAATTATCATCCTAAGCACCGAAAAATAATGCCAAATGAAAAGTAAACAATAAGAGAAAAAACTCCTTAAAGAAACCTAACATTAAATTCTTAAACTTAGAAGTCAGAATGGTTGTACTACACGTTTTAGTGACACCTGTCCCACTAGTGGCATCTGTCCTGCTGATTTCGTTTAATAAAAGTCATAAGTAATAATCGGCGATAAAGCATAAAATGAAAACTAACAGCGTTGTTATTAAATCCCCGAGAATATATCCGTAGTTAATTGTGGTATAGATAGTTGGTACAGAAAAAAAATCATATTGAAATGACAACCCTATAATTTCAGATTACATCTTACTTTCCATTAGGAATCCTTGCATTAGTAGCTTGTTTGTAAGCAGAGGAAATCCTTGACAAAAAACAAAAGCTTTGAGTTTTCGTAACAACTGAGATAATATATATTTCATACACATCTCACATCTCAATGTAGGTAAAATGGGGTACAATCAACGCTACTGAACGATACACATGATTAAACTATGTCTCATTGAGATCCCCTTGAATTCAACAAAATAGAACAGCTGACAACATTGCAAGGGTTCCCGTTTGCAAAACTACAAGACGGTAAATGTTTTATACCACTCCTATATGTACCCTGCTTTATTTTCTTATTTTCTAAACACATTAGTGTGATGAGAATTATTTAAGAAGTTCAGTGGAACATTATAAACATATTAATATTGGTCTTTTGCATGTTCAGCACATAGAAATACAATGCAGCAGTACCTAAATATATCGACTTAAATAGCTTTAGACATGTTGCATTAAACCCAGAATGTTAAATATTGCTTAGTTCACGTATTGCCTTGCAATGAATAAATTTCAATAGAACAAATGTTTGTTACATTCAGAATACAACCTCTGTACCTTTAGGACACCTTGTAAGATAAAAAGATTGTCATCTATAATCAAACTAGTTTGTATTTAAATTTTGGTTTGTGTTAAAAGTTAAGTACAAAGACTTTATGGCTTCCAGTTTAATAATACTTGCAACTCTTTTCTTGTTATGCCTAGTACTAGTTGCCATCAGTTGATTTTCCCATTCTGAAATACTAGTTTTCATATGTTGATTTAATATGGTGAATTTTGATCTGCTATATATCTGATCAAACTGAAATAGGAAGCCAAATCTAGCGGGAAAGGTATCGACCATGTGCAATACAAGAAATGAAGATTTCATCGTTATAGCAGGGGTTTACCTCATTTGAATACTTTTGAACATTTCTTTTATATGTTGCAATGTTTCAGCATGAATGTGGAGGACATATAAAAAAAATTCGAAGATTCCAAATGAGCAGTTGATACGTTACTCCAGGATTGTGCTCCCTATAAGGATTTTATCGATAGAGGGTTACTTCTGACGGACACTTTAACGTTACCCTGATTTCTTGAAAAAACTTAACTTATCTTGATATGATAAATATTTGCACAGAGTTCAAGCAATTAAAGACCAAATAAAGAAACAGGAATCACAGTCTCAAGGTCCCATTCCTATAGATTATTTCCATTTTCAAAAATAACAGTTAATACGTTGAAATCCCTCAGGCAGTTTCAGCATCTTTCTGTTATTGTACAAAGTTAAACAAAAATACTGAGGAAAAGAAGAGTTGGTGCAGACGAAGGAACAAACTCATCAATTTGATAACAAATTAGATAATAGTTTCACCGTAGACGCTCTCATCAATTTGATAACAAATTAGATAATAGTTTAATTGACGAAAGAAATTTCAGTATAATTACACCAGAATAACATTATGGAGTTCATATTAAAAGAACTAGCGATCTGTAAACAATCTGTGGTTGTTGATTGATACTTAAGTTATCATAAAAGTACAAAAATTAATCAGTGATATATGTTGCTTTCAAAGTGCATGAAAAAGTTGATTTGAAATCAAATTAAGAAAATATGCAAATGTTCACATTTTCAATTTAAATATTCAGCAACATAAAAAAGCAACAAATCACACAGCAATTAATAAATAGCTTTGGAAATGATCATTTAAAGTAAAGCTAGAAATAATTGCAAACTGATTTGTTGTTAAGCATGACAAAGCAAAATTTATAAAAGTGTTCATACTATATGTAATGGAGATGTTTAAATGTTGGACTCATAGGTTCTTAAGCGAGTGCATTTCAAAGATGTTGCAAATATCTCACAAATAGAGCTAATTTCGTCTTTTCCTGATTTTAAGTTCTTATTTTACAGTTTCCTTTCTAGAGAATTACTTGGATAATCGATAATATTGAGACAGTTACGTGAGTTTCAGTTAACTTGTGCGTTGAATGTACAGATACCTTGCCAATAAAGATATTTAAGAGTTGGAATAATATTTTAATAATATTAATACGATTTGCAAATTCAATCTGAAAAATTGCCATCCTATCATTCGACGGATTGATTTATGCATGTGAGGCACAGTTACTTGAAGCTGTCTAAAATATAAAATGGAAAATGAAAACGGGCGAACGATATCATTTTTCGGTGTAATTTACTTGAGTCGTAGGCAGATATGAGCTTAGTTGTAAGATACTTTGTGATGAAGGTTGTTGATAGAGGGATTACTCAGCTCTAGTTCATTTGAATAGATTTTTTTAATAATATTTTAAAATCCATGTTATACATTTTTTTGCTGTTTAAAAGTTCAATAGTTCTTGTTTATCATTGCGCATTATCTTATGAAATTAATCACTAAGCCAGGACTAGCAACATTAGCAAATCATTGAAAGCGAAAGTTTAAAGATCCAGCAAACATTTTCTTCGTGTGAAAAAATGAATAAACGACATCATGCGTGTTGAAAATCAGCAAAAGCAATAAAAATAACGTAAATCATATTTGATTATATTTGCTTTAAATGTCATCCCCAACTGGAGGATTTTATTGTTATGTATTCCCCTGAGACATATTACTTAATGAGATTTTTGAAATATGACGCAACCGAGACAATGTAAATGAACAAGATTTCAGTACATCTTCCCCAGGGTTTAAGAAGATTTTAAAACAATTTTCAATTACTGGAAGCAGCATTACTTATAAAAGGCTTGCATTAAATTAGTATCATGGACTTTAAATGTAAGTAATTGATACTCATTCTTAACTCTCAATCAAACTCGTCGTTTTATCTAAGTAATGTTGTAAGAAAAAACTTCATGTATAGAATTCCTTATGACTAAAATTTTTAAGGAAGCAAGTGAGAATTAATGACTATTGAGTCGTAGGTCCATTATGGTAGGTCTAATAATTATGGACTCAATAAAACTTATGTAGAAGGAATTCGAAGATACCAAAGAGGCAGACAGACAAGACCATGGTCAACAGAATGAAACGAAAGACAAACATTGAACACACAACATTACACTGAAAACTAAAGCTGGAACAACACGAACCCAACAAAACCAGGGTAAGTTCAGGTGCTTCGGAAGTGTAAGTATTTCCTGCTCTACTATGTAGATCCCTATAAGATACGCATTCATTGTATCTATTACATGTTATCAGCCATCTATTTCCGTTTCCAAGTTTAAATGGTAAAAAGGAAAGATGCTAAAGTGATCTTGAGATTTGAAATTTACATTTTTTAATACAATGGTCCGAAATTGTTCGGTGAAGGTCCAAGATCTCTTACAGTTTGAGTGTTTTGGCTGTTAACGCGTTTCACCAATTATTTCAAGGCAAATAACTCTTTACAGACGTACGGATCTCTTCAACCCGAATGTAACGAATGTGTATCATGCGAAAAGTAACATTTTTGTTCCAATACATTTAATCAGCTGTCTGTTACGGTTTATGAGTTAAAGTGAAAACAAGGATTTTTGGTTTCAAGGAGATAACCCAGTAGAGGAAAAATTTTCGGTCTGTCAAAGTCATTTGGAAATAGTCTAAATACTTGGTACAAACGAGTTTGATTTGTCGTTAACTGTCATTATATGGGCTTTTAAAAAGGTGGCAGAAAAAATAATCAGAGGAGAAACAATAGGGTCTCTCTGAAGTATTTGGAAAGACTTTAATAATGCAGGTCTGTTCTCTTACATTTCAAGGCAAACCTTTTATAAATAAGAGTCGTAAACGACTAACTAAAAAAAATCTCTGCACTGTCTCAGCATTGATTTAACTATATTCTGCACTAAAGAATACAGCTGCTCCTGCAGAATTCCTTCCTGTAAACGTTCACAGTCTGCTTAATGCTTTTGACAATCAATCTCAATCAATAAATTGATAATGTTCGACCAGATTAACATCCGGTGATCTGGGTCGCTATTGAACATTATGCCACTTACTTGAACAAAAAATCAACAGTAGTAAGCGATTATTTTCTTGACGTCTGCGTGCTTTATAATTTCCCCCCTCATACCAATAGTTTAAAGTTTAAAATGATCGATAACACGAAAAGGTCAAGATGATATGAATGAGAACATAATGAATTTTTTGTTTCTTACTTTATAGAACTGCAAATTTTGCATCATTCCAGTTAAGTTTTTAGATTTTGATTTGGCCTTATCATATGAAAAGCTTTCCACATAATAGCACTCTCTCCAACAAAAATGGCCACTTGTAACATGGTTATACTCTATTTATTCAACCTCAAGGCGACTTTCTCTATGTTGAACTAAATATCTGATGCATACATGTACATATTCTTTGCCAGTGTTTCAAATCTTACACGAGTGAATGATAGCATCGTTTTTGCAGATTAGTTTTAAATTTCCTCAGACGCCCTCAAAATAAAACATTATGCATAGGTCAACTTTCATGCATTTAAGGCAACAACGCATTCTCTGAGTTGAAATTGTGCGAAGAATAAACAGATATTTAGTTTTTTAAATACAATACCTGAAGTAAAAATCTAGGGGATGCTATGATGACTAGAAAGCTTTATAGGTTTTGAAATTTGAGTCGCAGGTCCTCTGCCAAGATCAGGTGGCCGGTGAATTTTATGATTCTATTCCTGGAATGTCCACATCGCTTATTTAATTTGTATTTCCTGTTCACGAAGAGCTGCAGGGACATTTATTTTATAAGCGTTCATCATGCATTCCTTTGAATTTTGCCTTGACATTGACGGTGTACTCAGTGTCTTTATTTGCCTTTTAGAATATAAAATTTTAAAAATATGGTATGCTTTATGTGCATTTCAAGGATTAACCTCTCATCAGAAGCATTAGAACCGAAATATATGAAATCGAAGATCCAAACATACATGTAGCAAATGAAGCACTCAAATCCAAACAATTCGATTTGGACGCCAAATCCGACGACAGGGACAACTTCTTAGTGAGATACTGTTCGAAGCTTTTCCGTTTTTCAGTTTTTTACAGTTTTTGCAAAGGCAGCGAATGTCTGGACACCATTGAAAACATTGTTTGATTTTTATATCAGACAAGTCTGACAACTGAGCTTGTAAATACCCTTGGGGACCAATGTTCCACCAGCAGAGGCATCGACCAGGTGGTTTCAAAATACAAAATTACTTAGATTAAATAAATATGAAAAGTGTAGGGAATTGATAGCAAGCACACCTAAGGCAGCAGGTCTATAGAAAGTATACACAAATCATTGTATTTGGTCACGTCAGTTACTGCCTAGAATAAAAGATGTTTTGATGATCGCAAACTATCACCAGTATCCAACGCAAGTCTTTGTAGAGCATTGGAATTTATGTTAAAGATACAACACTTCCAAAGAAAGGGAAACTGTCTGAAGCCCTGCACACTTGGTTATATGATTCTACCGCATTAAACAGTACTAAAAATACTGTAAGTTGCAATTCGCATGTCAGTCCTTTCAAGGAGTTCAAACACTTCAACCGTTGTTCATCAGAAAAAAAACAGCCATTAATCCAGATAACTTTATAAATTAGATGATTCGGTTTGTTGCTAATGATGAGAGGTTTCTCTTTGAAAAGTACATATAGCATACCTAAATTATACCTATTTATTCAACATTGGTAATTTTGTATTTTGAATTATCCACTAGTAGATGAAATTCTGGCTGACATTTCATCGAAGTATAATGTAAAGAAAAACTGTTTTACCATTCGCCTACGACTCGGGCCATAACAATGTTTCGGTCCGTACACTTGCCTTTGGACATCCTTTATATGTTGGCATTATCCTCTTCATAAGTAGCGTATTTATGCAAACATTTCACGGTATACTACTTGACATCCACCAAACAGAACACAAATAAAAACAGGGAAAACAGTCAGTTTTTATAAGAAGCTGTACAATTTCTGTAAATGTATACAAAACCATTTACGCCTCCAATTATTACAATGTTTAAGGAAAAGAAAAACATATTTTTTTTTATGTCTGTGTTATGTGATTTGAATTACAATTTAAGCATTTGTTCTTAAAAAATATGAAACACCAATTACATGGATTTGGATATTTTCGAAAAAAACAAAGGATTTATTAATGTAGCAGTTTGTAAGTTTAGGTAAATTTTCTCTGTGACTGTTTATATTTTTCTACGTTCTCACTTAAAAACTTCTTATTTTTTCATCACGAAAGTCGCACTTCTTGTCAAGATTAAGGAACATTTATATTATTGCGAAGTTTTGCGCAAGCAACTAAACCATTTGGTAATCAATAAATTTTGCATTCAAACTGTTTTTGCAGATTGTTTTATTAAACATGTTTGACAGATAATGCATTTGATGCCAAATTTGAGACAAGTATCAAAATATCATTTAGATAAGAAATATTGTCTGTAAAAACATTCAACGTAATAATGATAAATTGTTGTAAAATTGAAACTTTATATCAAAATCTTTCAAAAGATATTTGTCAGTAATATCGACTGTCAAACTCCTTCGAGTGATTGACAAAGTCATTTTATTTTTCATACAAGGGCTAATATAGTTAACTGAGAATATTGCCAATAATACTTCAATCTTTAATCATCATCTCGTCATTTTATTGCTGTTAAGAAACAGAAGTCGCGACCGTAAATAATGATTTTGGATTATTTTGCCATCTATGATATATATAGTATAGACGTTTTCGACATTGCAATAGAAATAGGTTTTTTTCCGCTTGTATACACAGTTTGTTTCTTCGCTAAATCAATCTAATTTCTAGCTCTATGCATTACTTATTGTAAGTCCATCTCATTGCACTTTATTTTCTCTATTACAGCGTATAATCCATCTATGCTAGGTGATTTCTAGTAAACTGCATTGAGAGTTTATTTGCATTTGAGGTTTGCCAAATAAAGATAGAATTTTGGTTTTTAACATGTTTAATGTAAGTTGTAAAATAAGCAAAAGCTTAATGAAATATTTAAGTTATTTATAATTCTAATTGGAATATATAATGTTGTTGAGTCAAACCCCGTCGGGCCGATTTTCATTTTGACTATTCTTATAAAAAATTGGCGAGTTTATTTTGATTTAAGCAAGGAATTCATTTTAAAAGTTTATGGTCGATGAAAATCTGAAAATTTTCCAGTGTTAATCTATTAAGCCAATTTTGAACCCATTCTCTTGTGTTTCGAAAACTGATAAACACAAAGCATTACGAATCATGGAGAACCTCCTTTAATATTTATATACAAATTTTCCAATGTTTAATAGATTTTATTCTCAATTGGGACTAAACTTTGGTAGAAAACTCCCTAGAACACCCTTAAGCTTGTCATTTAAATAAAATCCGACATCACCGTTATGGTAGATTTTACTGCAATTTACCCAGAATCGTATGGCTTATTGCATTGCCCATATGTTGTATGTATCAACCTATTTAAAGGAATTCGAAGATACCAAAGCGACAGCCAGAAATCGTTAAGTCAGAAGACACACAAGACCATGGCCAACAAAATGAAAAGAAAGACAAACATAGAACACACAACACTACACTGAAAACTAAAGCTAGAGTAACACAAACCCTACAAAAACCAGGATGAGTTCAGGTGCTCCGGAAGGGTAAGCAACTCCTGCTCCACTAGTGGCACCCGTCGTGTTACTCAGTAGTCAAAGCTTGTGTTTAGTCACAATCGATGTTAGTCACAACCGGTATAGGAAAATCGAAACAAATTGATATGTCGACGTCTTGGTATTTGAGCTTTATTTGGTACAGAATGAACTTATTTTATAAAGAGGAAGCGAAAGAAAACCGACGGGCCAGACAAAGAGGGGAAGTCGACAGACATGACAATCTCGAGTACATGTACACAAATTAGACGAGTATGACAAATATTCATATAAAACTCAAAATTCAAAAATAATGAACACATGCTGACCTCGACAAAAACATGGGTAGACTCAGTGGTCCGGAAGGTTATTTAGGGAAAACACGTATAAAACAAGCAAGTTCGCAGTCAGGAAATATACAACAGATAGAAATTTTAATTTTTTCTTATAAAATGCTTTCAGAATATAAATGCTTTTAGAATATAAAAAATGTATTAGTGTTCCCCTTTACTCTGTAGAGAACAAAATTTTAAGCTCACAGTGCATTCTTTAAAAAATTCTAAAAAGTTATTTCTCCATGTTTTAAAAAGAACTTCCATTAGATATTAAACATTATATAAAAGTTTGAAGAGAACTTGAAAGAAACTTAACTTTTATACCATTTCTACAATTGTAAAAAAAATAACCAGAAGTTATTATTTACACATTAAACCATGCAACTGTTGCAACGTCTCCCTAAGGACTGGTTATGCATTTATACCTATGTATGCCCAATGAAAAATGTGTCGATCAACCTTAACCAATGTAAAATCAACCATTTTTACGCTAGTACGAAGTTTTATTGTATGCCAACATAACCGCCTTTATAAAAAGGCAAATCTGTCAATTTTCCATACTCTCCCCTAAAATTCTAAAATTTATACAAACTTTATTTGTATCGCCTTTGGCTTTATAAGTCTATCGGCCTTATCAAAATGTATCCGACATTAAAACTTGTCAACCAAGATGCCCGTTCCATTTCTCCGCCAGCAGGTTAAACAAAGGGGTTTTTGTTGATTGGACGGCATGAATATATACTTAACCCACTCTGCTTTCCAAAGGAACTGCCGGGAAGAAATTGCAATAGGAGGGACTGAACCTTTAAAATGCATGTAGGCGTTCTTGGTTAGGAAGTATAAATTCATAACCAGTCCTTAGGGAGACGTTGCAACAGTTCGTTTTAAGCGCCCAGTTGCATGGCTAAATTAAACTCGTTCCCGTCCTGAATGTGACTGAAATATTGCCCGTTGGACGTTTAAGCAATCGTTAAATCAATCAATAAATAAAACATCTTGCACTGAAAGTTCGGAAAGGCTTCGAAAAGTATTGTACTTTATGTAGACCCTTCCTTCGGATTTGGCTTAATGTTTCGTTTTGTATTGATTTAAGTACTTCTTTTACTATGTTTGCATCTTGAACTTCTTGTTTTGGTTCTAATGCTACTGATGAGAGGCGACTCCTTATAATGTACTTATAACATTCACCATGTTTATTCAACATCGGTAAATTTTTATGTTGACACTACTAGGTGGATGCCTCTGCTGGTAAACCAGAGGTCCACGCGGGTATTAATCAGCCAAGTTGTCAGACCTGTCTGACATGAACTTTATCAAACAATATTTTACAGAAACTTGCTGCATTTGTTAAAATGCTTAAGCAATGAAAGTACGGAAAGCTTCACGTATTGTCACTACTGTCGGAATTGGCTTTCTATTTCGATGTTTGAATTTGAGTACTTCTTTTTCTATGATTAGATCTTTGACTTCCTATGTTTTGGTTCTAAAGCCACTTATGAAAGATTACTCCTTTAAAAGTACATATAGCATATAAAATCCAAGTACATACATATGAAATTAACCATAATTATTTAACATGGGTAAACTTGTATTTTGCATCTATGTGTCGGGAGCTTCCTATGCGGTTACATTGTATATTGTACATTTTGTATTTTAATAAATGTATTACAAAATAGCAATATCAATTTGACGCACTATATGGCATATTTGATTACTGATGTCTCCAACTTCAGGTTTACATATCGACTTTTTAATACGAATGAAACAATGTAATATTGTTAACGCTAAAATAAAGATTTCAATGGTAATTGTTTCCATTGATTGGTGGAATACTGCTAAACGTCTTGTGGCAAATATTTTATGCACATCCAGGCCGAGACCAACATAAAACTGATGATTAATGGTCAATAAACCCCAATAACCGAAATGCTCGCCGGATTTTGAAGTGATAGCTCACAGAGAAGAAGTTTGCAAGACATGCTACCTAACTGGTCAAAATTTTCTTAATCCAGTCAGACCAAACTTTGTTCTTGCTTCTAAATGCCACAGGCTCAGTGGAACAGCAGCAGATACGAATTTAAATGATTTGGTTTGAACCAGCACAAGCGAGTATCCCTACCATTACGCAGACATTTCTTTAACAAACTTCATTATTAAAGTCGAATACTGTTGTTATTGAATGTTAATTTATTGACCGATTTCTGTCTTTAATGTCCTATAAGGAGCAAAACAATAGAAAACCATTTCATCGAAATACCAAAACAAAACAAATTAAAGAAAATTAAAATCTACCAATAGTTGCACACAACAAGCAAGCCTATCGTCAGCTCTATCCGATGGAAGCACAACTGGATTTGTGATAAACTCGGGGACTAACAGTACATCAGCAATGGCATCTAACCAATGATGATTGTCCTGGAACTAAATCTTTCACTTGTGGATACGGCAAGCAGGATAATTGGTGGTCATTGATCCCAATTACATTCAGACGATTCATGACATTTCTGTCACATCATAAACCTAGAAATTCAATTACCTACGAATAGCCGCATACGTCTAGCTGAATTACTAGGAATTTGCATATTAATTTATATAGTATAAAAGGTTTGAAATTTGTAACATCTTGGGATTTACATTTCCGTGTTGAGATTACACAAAGTCTGCAATATAAAGTCTTAAGGTTTTTACTACAATTACACAGGCGTAGTTAATGTATTTAAAAACCACCTTAAGCATAACCAAATTTGTTTAGCAACCAATAAACTAAACAAATTGGGTACAAATCACGAAATGTCTGTCTTATACCTTGAACTTCATCTTGAATGAAACAATAGGGAAAGGCTTCTTAAAAACTATATGACCAACGTGATGACTTTAACATTCAAATTGTTAACTTTCCGTATATTTCTGGTTTCAGGTCCAATACGACTTTCAATATAATACGGACTCTTACAATAATATAGTATTACTAACTGGCTGTTTCTGTATTGGCCCTGGTATAGATTCGAGGTTAGCAGTATTGGCCCGAGGC
>JAULBM010070253.1:0-10091 GCA_032357055.1 Geukensia granosissima | reverse complement strand
TGATTTATTGTTTGCTAACTTGTTTCCGTCCTGAATATGCATGAAATATTTTCCACTGGACGTTAAACAACAATCAAACAATCAATCAATGAATACAAGCTGGTTTTGTTCCTACATTTCAGATTGGTGCAGTAATATCCAATACACATTCAAAGACGTGTAAAAAGTATTCGGTCACTATTGTTTTTCAGTAAGTATTTCATATAAAACCACATTTTTTTCAAAAAACTATTGTGAAATCGTTTATTATCCGATTTCAATAATTTGTCACCATGTCAATACCATACTTTCCTATAGAACTGACTTGCATAATATTTAAGTACCAGTCTATATAAAAATCTAGCAGTAGGTGATTCATCCATATAAAAACCCATCAAACTTAAACTTTTTTTTAAAGTCAGGGATTTTTCCTGTATACATAACCAGCCTTTGTCTGCTATTTGAGCCAAGTAATTTTGAGATAAAAATTACATAGAATGTACATGAAAACGACCGTTTACGAGACTTATGGTTCTTGATTTAGTTGATTACCATGATTACTTAGAGATAAAAATTTATGATTTTTTCAGAAGTGCAAGCCTTGACTGAGAAACAGCTGTAATCATGTTAACATATGAGGTATGAAGTCTGACAAATCAACTTTTGATTGGTGTGTTTTTCCACACATGTATCACTTCACCATTGATATTGCAAGAATTTTATAAACACTGCTACTAAAATAAAAGGTCAAATATCAATTCTGAAATTGATTGAAGTTTATTTATCAAAATGAATTTGGCAAATCGATGTGAAAGGCACATGATTCATAATATTCAGGTAAGAGCAGTATTTTGTACACGTACACGATTTGGCCGATTATGAGCTGTATTGAGTGGTGGAATACCCTTGTTTAAGGACCTTGTGGAAACCTCTAGATTTTTTAATTTCTCTATTTTTTGTGGTTGGAGTGCTGTCTGTCTGACCTGACATTTACACCATGTCTTTTCAATTTTATATTTACATTAACGTTCTAAGAAAAAATAGGCGTACATGTGTTTGAACCAAATCAACATGATCAAGAAGGTACTTAAATTAAAACTGCACAATGTAAGCATTAATAGTATACTTGATCATACAAATGAAAGTGCGTTAAGGAATATATCGAAAACGAAACAGCATAATATAATGGGAAAATAGTGGATTGTTTCAGGAACCTTTTAATCATAAATTTATGGGCACCGGGGTGGTCTCCAGGGCTTGACCAGCAGACCTGACCCAGCACGATTCCAAGATGATGGATAGACGAAGACCTCTCCTTGGAGGGAGGGCTGCCAGGTTATAATACGAAAAGTCTGGCCGTGGACCATAGTGGGTGACGTGTATGGAGAATGCAACACTCTAAGTCCAGTTTAGAATACCCTTGTGAGAGATCAGAATTTCATAGTCCAAAGAGACAATACAAATTGAAAAAGGCTAAATTTTTCGTCCCTACCCATCCCTTCCATTTTCCAGTGGCAGTCAAAAGCCGTTGCCCTGTTGTACCCAACCCCATCCCCACTTTCGATAATTTCGATTATTGTTAACTTTTTCTCGTCCTGAATATCCATAAGATATTTGCCACTGGACGCTAAGCAACTAATCAATTAACAAATCATTAAATCATAAAAAGCATCTCTTTCACAGATTACCAAATCGACTGAATTGTATTCAAATTTTGAAGATCTTTAACCAATCGGTCAAGCAGTTTAGGGGCAAAGGTCCAACTTATGTTTTGTTTGGATATAGATTTTTTAGAAAGTTGAAAATAGCCAATGGTTTGCACTTTTCAAAGTAAAACCTTGCAAAACTTAAATCGTTGTCAAATTGTGATACACGATATGGAGAATAATGATAATAATTAAATTTCATTTTCTGTGTTTTTTTTAATTACAGCCAGAAATTAAATGAAAATCAATAAATTATTTAGGATAATCACTGTTGCTATGTCAAAATTTTCCTGTCGAACATATGCCCTTTCTGTTCATTAGTTAAAATAAACACGATGGCTTTTTTGTTAAACCGTGGAAATCTAAACGGAGTGTTGCGTTTCTTGCATTTTGCGGTAGTTATTTTTCTTATGATTCAGGTATTTCAACCGTTTCTTGCGTGAATTGATATTTGAAGTATACAAACGAGACTTGTAAATTTATTACTAAGTGTTAAGCAAATACTCTCATTTGATTTGCCATCCTATGATTAGATAATTTTTTGAAACATTTTTTGTAAAGTCTCTCTTTGCCAGATCCTCGTTTACTCCGCAGTAAAATTCCGACAAAAATAGGTCATATAAAATAAAGTTAATCATAAGAAAAACGGGTTTCACAACTCGTAGGAGCTGTATATCGCTTATTCCTTCGCTATTTCATTTCAAAAATAATAAAAAAACTCGCCAAAGGATCGTTTATTATTTATTTTTGAAATTAATTAACTTAAGTTGATAACCTGCGATATACAGTCCCTATCCGATGTGAAACCTATATTTATTACACACACTGACATAATACATTTCGACACTTGATTTGGTTGGTAACTTAATGTCCAGTTGCAAATATTTCATGTATTTTCAGGACGAGCATAAGTTCAACAATTATTAATATCGAAAAAACGGTGGGATCGTACACAACAGGATAACGGTCTTTGACAGCCATAGGAAAAAGGGAGTGACGTAAAATTTAGCCTTTTGTAGCGGCATTAGCCTTGTATTTTTCGAAAACTATATAAGGTGTCTTTTACGTGAAAGGAGCATGGCACTCTCCAAACATGACACCACCATGGTCCACGGCCAGGCTTTCCGTATTATAACCTGGCAACCCCCTTACGAGAAGGCCTCCTCTTTCCGCAACCTTGGGTTCGCTCTGGGTCAACTCTGTGGGTCGAGCGCTTGATACCACTCCGGTGCCCAGCATTTCGACATTTGAAAAAGATATAATGCGCGTACTGACATTCCCTTTTAGCTGAACCCCCACTTTAATTCATTTTATTTACAAATAATTGACGTAATGTTGTCAACGTTTTTTGTAGGCAGGAACCTCAAAATAAATTACTTTTTATTTACAAAATGCATGTGCATGTCCAATTTGATTTGATTAAATTTATCCAAATAAACAAAGCGGAAAAGTTATGATAGGAAGTTTGTAAACCCGTCACGAATTAAAAAACAAACATCAATGAAAAAATGGTAATTGAATTGTTCTTATCATGGAAATAATCAGTTTTAATCTTATTGTCAACAGAAACAGAACTTCCGTTAAGTTCGTGCAAATATTATTGATACGAAGTATTTTGCTTAGACATTTTTTTTACACAACAGCATATTGATATATTTTACAATAATATAAATGTCCTGTATGACATCGATCTAATTGATTAAATTTTCCAATATAAGTTATCTTTGCGAAATAGTTTTTATTGTCGTGGACATGCACTTTCCGATCAACAACGCAAAAAGATCCTTGCAGGCTATAAGGCTATTAAGAAATACAAATGTAAGCTATGTCAACATGTTCTGTGAAATATTCATTTTCAAAGTAACTATGCAAACTTGAAATTATCGGGAATTTTTACGGTTACAATGTATGATAATATCGCATACGATTTAGATAACACGCTAGTGAATATGATTCAAATGGTGCAAAAATGATGGATTTCTGTTAGGCAGCACCTTGACAACGGAAATGTTTACACATCGATACTTATATTGATGGCGTTATGAGACGAAATTGATACGCCTTCGAAACAGTTCCTGTCTGGAAGTTGAACTGTAGCATCATTTAAATTATTTTCCTAATTAACTGGAATTATAAGTAATAAATGTTTTTTACGGAATTTATTGGTGTATAAACTCAGTCTTTCACTCATAAACTTTACATAAAGCCCTTCAGACATCATTTAGTTTGTGAGTGAGTCAGCTGAGATTACACATCAATAAATTCCTTAAAAACCTTTATAACTACAACGTTATAAGGACAAACGTGTGATCTACAAAACGGTGTTCAAATGCATCATATCACAGCCCCTAAATAACTTGTATGAATTGTGAGCAAAATTGCACATATATTTTAGTCGTTGGTTTTATTGTTGAGTATTTGACAGTCTTGTGCGAGTTTTCGTACCATATCATATTTTTGTTGATTTCTTTCTAGTGAGTGAACGAATTTTCTTAACTGTAATGTAGCGACGGCGGGGGATGAATCACAGGTGTTTGTTTCTGTCCACGTTGGGGGAATACTATCACTTAGTGGTCGACTATCAATGCCCAGTAAAAGAACTTTGCCATCTGCAAAATAATGGTGCTCCTCAAATCACTGTTCAACCTTTCAATCTGCTTTACTCATCGCGAATGGCATATCGATGCAAAACAAAATTGGTATTCTTCGCTATGAACCAAGTTAAAATTACCTCTCCTACTAGTACCTGAATTATTGCATGCTTTGGTTAACATATTCTTTTAACAAATACCTGATTGGACACTATATATAATTGACTAAGACCCGGGTACTATTTTTGGCCGCTAAGAATTAAAAAAAAACAACCCGGATCTCGGCCAATCAAAGGACAGCTTAAAATATAGTGTGGTCTAAACAGAAAGTTGTTACATTTAGAAAAATTATTTAAAAATTTTTTTTTTTAAAGTAATCCGAACAGGTTTGAGGTTTTATAATATTGCAATTGTGTGTAACTTTTTTTCTAGATTATTTGGTATGGGACTGTATTTTGTTTGATTCGCTGTTTCAGATGCATTATAAAGCATTATAATTGTTTAAGTAATTATAAATACAACTCTGACAAATAACGTCATTATTTGTGGAAGTTGGTACATGGTTCAGTAGTCATATACCTGCGGGCTTGAAATCCAAACTTGGTACAAATCATCTTTCATTTCAGGGTCATATACGCCCGCTTTCAGACTTCTGGAGTATAACCCTACTTCAGCCCTTCCACTGTGACAAGAATATTGTTATTATAATTTATTATCAAAAGGAAGAATATTTAGTTCGTTTTAAGCGTCATTTCCGGTCCAAAATAGTCACTATTTCACACACAAAAAAACAACACAAGGGCTTCGCAGTAAATAAAAAGCGCTAGTGGCAAGAAAACATTACTGAGTTGTGTCCTTATATGTGGAGGTTGGGAAAATACTTTTAAATGTAAAAGGTGAACTCGTAACACTAGATACGATAATGTAAACACTTGTCCAAAACTCTCCAGTGTGGATTATGATTCCGTCCCATTACTCATAATGACGCAACAGTCTTCAAACTGCTACAAAATAATCTGCCTAAATGATACAATGCTCAATTAGAATCTCATTTTTTAATATTTATCTCATTTTTTCGCAAGTCCTTATTTCACAAAAGGTTGTAGGTGTTACGAGTGATCGTACATACCTAATGCAGGACTTCTTAACACTTTTTGTGAAACTTTCGCCATTTGTTTTTGTTTTTTGAACTTAAATTGTGATTTCTTATATTTTAATTCTGTTGCTTGTCATTTTAAAATAATCTTTCTTTGTTGTTAAACTTAACCGTAGTTTTAAGATTTTTTTCCAAATTATATCCATTGTAGACGATGTTAAATGATTATTCATGCCACGAGGATTGCGTCTCCCTGTTAGAAGAGTATCAGACATAGTTTTTTTTCATGGTAGAAATAATGGTTCTCAAAAATTGGTCTCCATTGTTGTTGTAAATAAATGAATAACGTTGATGCTGGCAAGTGGGACGTCAAACACTTCATGTTTAAGGAAGCACGTTTTAATCTCCTTGTAGACATGTAATGAATCATTTCAAGCAGTCAATCGGTAGTAAGTTGAATAATTTCATGTTAATGTTCTATACTTTTCTTTATATATCAGTTAAAAACCTACCTATTGTATTTTTTTTAACGTTTGTAAACGCTAACCGTTAAGCCGTTTGTAACAAATGTTTGGATTTTTTAAGATAAAGAGCAAAAACAGACGCTTCAATGTCGGGAAAGCAACATAGGATGCCAAAGAAGTTTGAATTAGGAATTTTGTTTTATTTTTCATATTTTCAAAATTCAAGTGAAGACTTCATGCAGTTCCCAGTCATGCTTTCAACAACAGAAAACGAGAATTAATCCCGAACATGTATCTGGGACCTGAGAACTTACGATGTGGAACTCCAGTGACCATTTTGATGATTTTAAAAAGGGTATCTTTTACCGCTACACAATAAACAAGCAAAACTCCCCCGCGCCACACACATTTATTTTTTGTTTTTCCTTGTAGCAGTATAAAACGTTCGTCAAATTGTTTTATTATGTCAACATTTTTACATTTTTTCATTTTTTAAACAAGAAAAGTCTGAATGTTTTAGCCGTTATATAACAATTGAATTAATTCATTCACTCGCTGTCCGTCATGTTTCCTTCAGATTAATTAAAATAATGGTAAAATGCAATTAGAGGAAAATTCTTTGTATAGAAAAACAGAAACACTTGACGTAAACAACCCATTCTTATAATTGCGAATGAATGAAAGGACAATTTCTTTACGCTAAGGTGTATGAGAGAGATTTATACCGAAAATGCTACTTTAAAAGTGTCAAACTTTGCGAAATTTTCTCTAATGACACAGACCTAAGCTTACTGCTAGATCTATAGAACAATGCCCCCTCTGTAACCAAAGGACACCTTTTGACTGTTAAAAGCTGTTCGGAAAATGGAGGTAATAAATTAATTCAAGAGTAAAAATTGTAATGAACAATTTTTTTCCTTGTGGAAAGTGTTGGATATTGTTCTACATCAGCGGACACATTTTACAGCAAAATTTGGTCCAGACATTTTTTCACGTTGATCTTCATCTTGGATGCCGTTTGTGATACCTGACTCTTTTTAATGGCGAGCTAAATCCTAATAAAAATTGAATGGCAAATTCATGGCATTTTAAATAAGACTCAAACTTCGAAACACTAAGGCTAGCCTTATTAGTAGTGTTACACTTTCAGGTCTGTTAAGACGATATAAATTATGCATGTTGATTATTTCAAAACATTTATTTTTTGTAAAATCTTGGATTTTATGCAACAATTTTCAACACCAACACAATCTTAGTAAATGTCATATTTGTGATAATTTTTATTAACCCTCTATAAAACGAGTCATTGTTTATTTCATCATTGAAATCGACATCGATCTTTGCTGAGGTGCGTTTATGTTGCAATTTAAAACACATAACTGATAAAATTAGAGCGCCTGGTCTTCATGTTAATAGTTTCGTTTCCTTTAATCAACCAAGTGATAACGGCTATTATGTTGCAGGGTTGTTAAAGCGGAAATCGCAATGACGTGAGTAAGAATCAAGCCATAATACTGAATATCAGATGTAATGGTAAATAAACAATGTAATTATCCCATTTAAAGACATTTTCATCATCTCTGCAAATGATGATTTGATTTACAGTAATCTGTCTATCTAAACTTGTGGTAATAGAACTCTAATTGAGAGGAAAGAAAAAATTAAACAACAGCTAACGATCAAAACATCAACGTATTCACGCGCTGATAGCATGGCAGTCCTGTTTAAATAGAACATTCGGAACATATAATATGACTTTTGGATAATTAATTTCATTGGTAAAAGCAGAGGACGTTATCGTAACAATTTTACTATTCGTTGTTGCATGATCTTGATTTTTCGAATGAGAAAATATTTATTTTTGTAATTTATCTCATAAAACAATTAAAAAATATAACGCGACAACATCAGATAAAAGAAGACAAAATTAAAAACAAATGGCATGCGTTTTGGATTCTTGTCTTTTAACTCACAGACGGTAGTCAGAACACATGTTTACCAATGCTGTATGATTTTTCTGTGAATTATATATTTGCTGTGGACGTGTTTAAAAAATAACTAAAACACATAAAGCCGAAATCCAATTATTGTAAAGATACTCATATCTTATCAAATCCATATTGTAAAGCCAAAACCCAGCGAAATGACCATGAAAATGACAAGATATCGGGTAAATGTTAGAGACTGAACCCCAACAACGAGAAAAACAGGGTAATTTAGAGTGCCCACAAGGCCTTCAACAAAGGTGGAATATTTCTCCTTGTGAAAAGCTCTAAATCGCCCCAAAATATAATGTCGTTTAAGTGCTAATTAATACTGACCTTACCTGAATATTAAAAAATGTGCGTGTAACAAAACATTAAACACTAAGACAAACCTATGACCACAATTCTTGACTTTGGACGGGAACATGATACATGTGATGGGTTAAAACAAGTTTAGTTGGTATCCAACCCTTCCCAAACGAGTGGACAAGGGAAACAATCAAAGACCACATAAGCAGCAACCGAAGAATTATTAAAACTAAACAGAAAGTCAACCAATCCGACTAGGGACTACCTTAATTACAATAAATATACAAATCCTTGTGCATTTTCAGACTCAAAGAAAAAATACATGATTATCATATCTCTGTTGTAAACTTGACTGAATTAAAGGACGAACTGTTCATGATTTTAATTTGTTACATAACGTAGCAATGTGACTAATATAAAAGGCAATTTTTTACGTTCTACAATTGTTGCCAATACGGGTCTTGCCTTAAACATCATGAGCCATAACCAAGGATTAATGCATTTCTAAATGTAAGTAGCTTACACTCAATTCATTCATTACTTTTGTCAGTTTACAGTTTGTGATTTTCGGTTATTTTGGGGTCTCCTAAAAAAGTTTACTTCTGGCATTGACGTTTACCCGGATTTTACGACAGATGGTACATGCGGGAACGTTGTTGCTTATCTTTCCGAAGAACCTCACCTTACTTTTGTTTACACAGGAGTTCATGGAGTCCAAACTTTTGTTCTTTTTGTTTATGTTGTGTCCTTTTGTTTATTTGTCTTTATTTAATGTGCACTTTTGATCTCACACATGGGTATTCTACACTGTACTCGAGATAAGCAATATCATTTTTTATATAAAAACAACAGGTAATCGATAATATCAGACATTTAAGTATAAGACAGGAGAATTCCAAAACGAAACAAAACCAATCGGAAACCGTGAACTTTTCTTCATTTCATATATTTTTGTTTTTATACTTTTAAATTACGTTTGAAATATATGTATTTAGAATTAAATTGATTCTGACATTTGACCTTATGGATGCCGTAAAGTCTAAAATAGAATATCAAGGTAATAGTTCGAAAGTGCATAGACATACTGGAAATAAACAAACGCGCAAAACGACATAAACCAAAAATTTTAGACACCTTTACATAAGAAAAGAAAGATTGGAAATTCATAAAGGTTACGCAGATTCAGAATTGCGCGTTATACAATTGGTATCAAAATGCTTTATCTCTGATCAGGGTCTCATCAACCTAAGCAGAAACTGACTTTAGGTAATATGAATTCAAATAGCTGATATACTCTGACCCATAATAATCAATTAATTCATGATATCGATCGTTAAATTTCAACAGTGATTAAATCTTTGATAGGAGGTTAATGTTGCCTTAAATAACCTGACTACTACAAATCTATTTGTATTGTTCTAACAGGCACAAGAATAGCAGATCAACTCCTATATATAAACCCAATATGCATGCAGGAATAGCGCCGCGTAAGTATGGAAAGCCTACAATGTAACAGTTATAGTCGTGATAGATCTTAGAAACGTTGTCACTTTCTTGGACTTGTTGCAAGAATTATTTTAGGCATGAAAGAAATTTATTTGTATATTAATTTTTTATTTCAGTTCAACTATGTATATTTGGTGGAAATAATAACTGAAACTGGGATAGTTCGCTGACATAACGTATATCAATATAGCAAAAGAAGGAATTTAAAAACCTGTTTTTTTCGTCATTTGATTTTGGAGAGCCCATATGTCAATGCCGATTCATACAAATACAAAAACAATTTGGATCTCAAGGCGCACAGTTTGTGCCAATTTAAATCTCAATCGCCTGTTGAACACTCATCCTATAGTTTATACAAATATACTAGTCAAAAAAAGTAACGTTACATCGGTTTTTATATATATTTTTTAAAATCGCGTATCATTAATTTTTTATATATATAAACATTTGATAGT
>JAULBM010070242.1:0-10091 GCA_032357055.1 Geukensia granosissima | reverse complement strand
CATGCGCATCTACAAGCTATATGCAACCATTCTATAATAAAATTAAAAGCCTGCCTTCAAAAATGTAGGAGGAGTTCCTGTCACAAGAAAGTGTGACGGACGGACGGACGGACAGACAGACGGGGGTAACGACAATATCCCCGAACTTTCATTCGAAAGTGCTGGGATAACTAGGCGCAACTTAAAATACATCACAATTGCTAAAAAGGATTATTGCAAGTTATTTACACTTTTTTCAATCTACAAAATAAACACTATTAATAACCTTTTACCCGTTCCAACGAAATAAGTTTCATGGAAAATTTAAGGACGTTCAATGTAACTGACTTCCGTTAAAAGTTCTTACAGACGTATCAATATTTCCACATGACCGATATGAATAAATTTAACTTAATACGTTTTCACCATTTTCCTTCAATATTTTTAATATTGTTGATTTAAAAGAAATGCAAATATTTTCCAAGCTGGTCATAAATTTGCCCTGAAAAACTTTCAAAACTTTTCAATTTTTTGACAGCCGAGCTCTATCCATAGTTTCCTTAAGCTTATCTCAATCCTTTCTCGACCCTGGTAACATTAAGGGATAAAACCACCATTAAAATGCCTTTAACACATAATTTTTCATTTTCAAATTTTCAAAAATTAAAGTTACACTCATTTCCTGCTTAAATATAATGATACCTTTACCACTGCTCTAAATGTAATATATTTTAAGCTTGAATATAAGCTAGAACAGTTCCGCTGAACATGGAACGTCCTAAATTTTGCACTTTCATTTTCAGTTGGTCATCATTGGTAGCCTCTAAATTTAACAAAAATGTGGCAGTAAATATAGCCTTACACGGCCTGATTAATGCTAATGGTGGTTTTACACCTATAAGTGTATAAAGTATTGGTCAGCTCTTAAACAAAATTACCGAGGCGATTGAACATAACATAAAATGAAAGATCTATCAAAAGGTTTCTATGCATAATCACAAAGACGATAAAAACAAGTTTAAACATGTAATCGCCCAATTTGCCAATTTTCAACATCTTCTAATGGAACTACTTGGCGTGTGGTATATAAATGATGAAATTGGTAAAAAAAGCTTCTTCATAGCTAATTGTACCATCTGACAGACCAAAAACAAAAGAAAACAAACAAACAAATTTCGGTATAAGAACAAAATGTAGGCCTACATACGTACTGTTCAGATGGATTAGATTGAATAACAGAAGTAATGTTCTGTGTCAAGATGATCTATTATTTCCTAATGATTATGACGTTTGGTTTTTAAACTTACAAAAGTAATACAAAAAATAAAAATATCAATAAATATGAACATTTTTTTTTATCTGTTTTCCATTTCTAATTATGAAACAAATTATAGCAACACATGCATTTAACGATAGACTTATCGACCAAAAATCAAAGTCGTTTATTTTTATTATTTACATTTTAGTCATGCGTGTTGGTATGAGGAAGACTGTTCTAATAACATTGAATACAATAATGGAGAGAAATACAAAAACAGGTATATTTGTAATGGTTCCATTTAAAATAATTGGTTATTGTTCGACTTCCACACAAAAGACTTCGAAAAAAAAATATATTGTCTACCAAGTAACGATATGCATAAAAAAGGCCAAAGAACAAAATGTTGTGTAAAATGTAACTTGAACACAGCAATTGTTTGAACATATTGAAGACTTGAATATATATATTCAAAAGATATACAAAAAATTTCAATTAAAAGGATAAACATTAAAATATAGCATTGTTTAATAAATAATAATAGTAGTTTTTATCGTCTTTATCATTATTTCAATGTATAGTTCATATCTTTGGTATTTCTTTTCTTATTGCGAAACAGAAAAAAAACATACTTCTACAACACGGGGAAGCTCTATACGACCTCCGCAAAGCACTATAGAAAAAATCCTTAATAATATTTAAAAGAAAGATATGGGATATATGCCAGAATAAACAATCCACATCTTAAATACGCTCATAACAAATATTAAAAATCAGATTTAACTGCTTGTAAAGCGCTGAAGTGATAGATGCATATTACATTGTTTTTTGTGTCATTTTAATAAATCTATTTTATTATATAGACCACTAATCGAGAAAACAATATCATAAATATGCACACTGTATTTGAAATAATATGATATAATTACTTTTTATTTTAAAGAAACGATAATTGGTTTAATTTGACGACCAGGAAGTTGCGTTGCGATTGGATTATTTTGAAAACATTAAAAATTAACAATATGCGTCTTTGAAGGAATCAAAAGAAGAGGTTCTGACACTTAGATCAGAACGGTCTTGTGTGGTAATTTCAGCTTGAACTTTATGACAATTGTACCGTAGATTTAACCACTTGACATGCTTTGGCTGATGGTGATAGTGTTTTCCGTTTTGCTGGATCTTACAGCAGCGCAAACCGGTATGTAAAACCTCTAACGCCACTTAATCAGACAGAAAAAGTATCATATTTACATTTTCAACAATTCTAGGTAATACTGCATTTACAATTCTCCATTTTTATTTGCTCAGGCATTTGTTTAAGAGGAATTATCATTTGCACACAGATGTATTAAATTTTCCTCTTTCATTTAATATTTGAAATATTTTTCTTTTAAGAGAGGAAAAGAAACATCTTTTAAATTTCAAAAACATCATTGATCATGTATACATGACGATTTTTTGTCTTAATTTGCAATTAATGGGATTTTTCTATGATTTTATTAAGACCCTTGCAAAAGTTATTCGGATTTGAACGAAGAAACCAGGTCTCCAGAAAACGCGTTTGATTTTACTTCTGGTGAAGCAGCAATTTCTGATGACAGACTGAGTCCCGGATGGTATAGAATTGTAAGCAATACAGGTGAAGACATGTCGACAAAACCTCCAGGACTTTACCAATGTGGCACATGGTATCCAATATGGCTCAACGGTAACGAATTGTTCAAATTTAGAGTTTCTTATATACTTGTTATATAACAAAGTAAAAAAAAATAATAAAGGCCTAAGCAGTTTTTACCTGCATAAATGAATGACTAACATTTTAAATTAAAGAAACTTTTAATTATGTTGAAATGGTAGACATTGATACATTTTCGAGTGAATTAAGTAAGGCTACAAAACTAAACAATCAATAAGCTAATTATTACTAATATCCTTCTTTACAAAACCTACAATGTCAAAAATGACAATGTTTTTTTAATAGTTTACTAGACTACACTAGAAAAAACCAAATATTGAACAATTATTGATTTTTAATATCTTCTAAAACATAGATTTATTGACAACAGAAATATATACGTCCTTGGTCAATGTAAAGGTCATTTTCATGTTAACCCAATATATAGGTGAGTGCCGCAAACAACTACCGGCACGAAAAGTAAAACGAATGAAAAGGTTAAAAACAAAAATCACGAGCCCAGTGTAGAAAACCCTTGTGAATAAGCAGGAGTTCATAGTCCAAAGAGACAAGACAAAATTGTTTCATATTAAAAGATAAAACAATAACAAAAAGAACAAAGGCTTGAAATCCTTGAACTCCTTTACAAAACAGGAGTGGGATCGGGTGCTAAGGAAAGGTAAGCGTCCCCTGTCCTGTCCATCGTGGTGTCCTTAATGTCAAAACCAGTGTCAAATCAAGAAGTCTAAATCCGGAATGTTAATTTGTGTCAAATCCGGAAGGGTCACATAACTCCTATATAAACAAGGAGTATAACCAGGTGTCATGAAGGGTAAGTATCCGCTGTAATGCGCACAGCATCCGTCGTTTTATCCGGACGAACGTCAGCCCGAGAAAAACGTCAACATATTGTTGAACTACCGGTAACAGGTATATAACTAGTTAAGATACACTGATATCATATTGATCAACCAATTCATGAGGGCGACTTTAAAATCGAAGGAGGGAAGATCTCAACGCCAACTGGATGAATCCTTGTAATAAGCCATGCGACAACTGCAATGCTTTCTACAGAAAATCCAGATACTTGAAAATGGCACGAGAATATCGAATACACTGCGGCACATAAACCCCGTAGGCAGGGGAAACAGAAATATTGCCACATTAATATCGGAAGTTAACAATAGGAAAGTTGGTCAACCTTTTTGTCGAAAATTAGAAACAAGTTTGACCTCTTGGCCAATTTCTACTAATAAATCTAATTACACATATTACGCAGATTTTGTTGAGTCTGTGGTCTTTTGAATTTGTAGTTGGAATATATTTGATGAACGCATGATTTTTCAATGACAAAATATCATCGATATAGCGGAAAGTAAAATTAAACGATTACGCGAACTTCTTTTTTGGTGTTTCTTCTTATCAGCTTTTAAAGAATGGTGCATCAAAATGTATTCATAGTCAATGAGATGTGAATATGTACTTAGTTATTACAGTTTCTCTAAATTCAATGCAGTTTTTTTTCTGTAAGATATTAAAACGCCACGATCCTGTTAATTAATTTGTGTTAAGCTAAGATAAAAGCAGAGGTGGGAAATCAATTCTGTAGAAGTTAAAATTCTACTGTTACTTGGTGGGTTTCTGTCTCATGGACAATCATGTCATATTTCCTATTTTTATATTTAAAGACAAAGAACAGGATCATTTCACTAAATATTAAGGTTTTAGATTAGTCTTAACATGATACTGTTTCTGCAGTTTATCGCAGAGGTCTTTCTGTGTTTGACCAGAATACAACCGTAAAATTACAGGTTAGGTTTAAATATGGAATCAAACTATGGATTTTGCATCTGTTGTAGCAAATTTCGTTTCTTAATTACCAACACTTATTTTAATGGTTCAAACAAATCTAAGATTCTAAATTTATTACCTGACCATCTGCTGAGTCTCAAAAAGTGTCAAATAAAACGTATCTTTCTATGAATTTTTCTACAAAATTTTCAGGAAATCTTCCAAAACTCCTGAACTCGCAGATATCGCAACCTGTGTGCGTGCAATATTTTGATTCAGACTGTTATAAAACTTGGACCATTGACATCAAGCGTTGCCCAGAAAACTTTCTTGTTTACAACCTTGGAAGTAGTCTGATGGAAAAATCAGCTTACTGTTTCGGTAAGTACACGAATATGGATGATATAAAAGCGCATGTAAACTTCCGTGAAGATGTTCAGATTGAACCTTATTCAAGAGCATGTGTACACAAAAAAAATCAGGCGGAGATCAGCTGCTAGTGCAGCCACTAATCAAGCAAAAGTTTCTTTCTACTTGACAGATATCATTACATTCTGCTTCAAATTCTCGTAAGACGTAATAGAATTCAGCTGCTTCGACCAAGGAGTTTTCTTCCCAATTGACCAGCATTTTTTTTAATTTCATCCTGTCAAGGACTTGACAATTCGTAACTTGGGAGATCCATGTTGTTCTGTGACAGTCTTATCCTAATTTTTTGTCGAATTTTGTGGTGTTTGGTTTATTCTTCTCATGATTTGCCCAAAGATTTCTCTCGCTTTCTCTATCACCTCAATATAATGCAATGTCTATGTGCTTTTTCTTTAGACGTACAGTTTACATTGTAAAAGTGTATGTCTTTAATGGTCTTTCACTTATATCATGAATATAATTACATTTATTTTATTTTCTTTTTCCAGGAAAACCGGAAGACGAAGTATGTTCTACATCCGCAGATTGTAGGACAACTATGACATGTATTTCCGGTATCTGTCAGTGTGCAACTGCACATTATTGGAACGGAACTTCCTGTATCCCGCGTAAGTATTGCTAAATCCTGCACTATTGAATCTCACGGTTTTGACCTTATTTCGTATTGAACATTATTTATTTAAGATTCAAGTCATGTTTCTGTTAACTTTTCTTGTAGAGAAATCTATGAATGAAGGCTGTGACATTACAGAAGAATGCAAGTCAAACCTGACCTGTATATCCGGGACTTGTCTTTGTACAGACGAAGAATATTGGATGGAAACATACTGTATAGAAAGTAAGTATACAAGCTATTCAAAGTAGCTAAATAAGCTTTTTGCTTTGTTTTGATCTTGGTATTCCAATGTTTTGATTGTAATGCTACTGATGAGAGGTTACTCCTTAACATGTACATAGAGCATTCAAAAATTCTCCATATTTATTAAACATTGGTGATTTAGTAATTTTTAACAACTAGGTCGATGCCTCAGAAATTTGCTGTATTTTTTAAAATTCTAAAACACTTGAACACGGAAAGGCCTCGAAAAGTATTGCACTTAGTAGTTGTCCCTGTCGTCGGATTTGGCTTCCCATTTTAATTTGTTTGGATTTGAGTGCTTCTTTGCTATGTTTGGATTTTGGACTTCCTACTTGATTCTGATGCCTTTGATGAGATGTGACTCCTTGTCTGACATGTATTTTATCACATATTGTTTTACGGAAGATTGCTGTATTTATTAAAATACTGACGCCCTGAAATGACTTGATTTAATTTTTTAATTTTCAAACAATAACAAATAAGCAAAATACAACAAGATGAACAAACCTCGAAAAAAAGTACTCGCTGCTTCTGACAACTAGTTCAAAATCCAAACAGTGTTGAAAACCAACCTTATTCTTTTAAGCTAAGACATCAATCAAAACATGTCCGTCTGAATAAAGTGTATAATTATCATAAATAGCCAAAATAAAAGTGATATATGTGCAAGAGCCAAAAATAAAAATTATCAACAGCATGTTGAATAAAAATTAAACAAATCAATGATTGAAATTAGTTTTGATGTGAATTATTAAGGAGAAAGTAAGTCAGTTAAAAGTTTTAAATATGCTGCATAAACTGACAAAACGGAGAGGTTGCGAAATATATTCACTGTGTGAAGGAGCAAAGGAACGTCCCCGTCTAGTCAGGGAATATTAATAATAGGGAATAAAAATCTTTTGTCGTATATATAGTTTAGCTTTGATTTTATCATGTGAAACAGAGTCATTTACATCTAGAAAAGGACCACTGCTGCTGTCCTGATAAGATTATTTAAAGTATAATTTCTCTAGTGTAAATATTGTAATGACGTAATTTGAAAAGGCCGGGTTAATAACTGCAAAGATATCACCAAGATTGTGGTATAGTATTATTAAATTTATTTATTAAATCTGATTAAGAAGGATATTTGGGGAGTTTGACCATAAACTGGGATTCATAGCATTAAAGGAATTCGTATGAAATTAACCCGATTAACTATGTTTAAAATTTTTTTTAAATTCAACAATGCAACAATGTTTTAATTAAAATAAACTCAGATAAATTCTTTTTTAATATATAAGAAATTTTTTCAGCGTGTAAAACAAGTCTTATATTATTTCAGGAAAAAAGAAAGATGAAATCTGCACCAACTCCAACCATTGTATGAATAGTTTGACTTGTATTTCGGGAATTTGTTTGTGCACAGCCACACAGTATTGGAATGAATCATCGTGTAATATGAGTAAGCATACGTGAAAATCAATAAGATCAAATCCTTAGTTTTTTATACGGTTTTAAGCTTTAGACATGTCACTTACGATATAAATAAAAGTTCATTATATTCAAGTTTTTTTATTTTTCTTATATTTAGAGAAGACTGTAAACGGAGAATGTAGCAACACAGATCAATGTTTTGTGAACTTGACTTGTACATCTGGCATCTGTGTATGTAGCGACAACGAGTATTGGATGGGAACACACTGTGTTGCTAGTAAGTTTGCAAATAAATGCATTTTTGTTTTATCTGTATATTTCTCCCGACCGATTTTCATAGAAGCTATTTCCAAATTAAATGTTTTGCTATTAATCATCTCTTGTTTTAGTCCAAAGTCAAACTATCATGCTATCATATTATCTCTTTAGTGTTGACTATAAATTTTCCTACATTTCTCTGTAGTAACAAGATATAGTAGCGGTAGAGCTTTGGAAGCATGGATGCTCTTACTTTATATACACTAGATCATATATGAAGCATGTTACATGATAGAAGAAGGTAAAGCCATGTTCATGTTATCTACTGGATCATAAAAATGTGGTATGATTGTACATGATACAACCACCCACCAAATGACAGTTTGAATCTAACTTCTATAGGTCCCACTACGGCCTTTAACAATGACTCCACACCATAACGGATATGTAAATGGCCCCTTCATACAAAATGTGAAACTATTAAAGAAACGCGAAAATCGACCTAATCTATTGGAAAAAGCTGAACAAATGACAATAAATGACTAATAAAACAAAGACAACCACTACAGGTTCCAGACTCGGGACAGGCCCATACAGTATGTGGCGGGGTTAAACCGGTTGGTGAGCTCTTAATGCTCCCCTAATCTGGGACAGTTGTGACAAAACAGCAATAAAGACATACTATAAAAATCAGTTGAAATGGATTTAACAACTGAAATCGACACTGAAAACCAACAAGAAATACAATCAAAACTAATAGGTGATACAATAAAAGTATCCACCACGAAAGAGTACTCTCAGTTACTCTCTGCTGGTTAAATACCCAAAAGAAACCCATCAGAAAAACCAAGTCTTTTCTGTACTACGCTATCAATATAAAGACGTTCAATTTGATTTAGTGTTTAAATATATTAAGAAGTCAAAGAAGAAATGGAATGTACAAATGCCAAAATAAAAATATATAGACAGGAAGTAGAAAATTTAATAACAAAAATAAACTGTTTAGTATACCTCATGTCAGTGTCCGTCTACAGAATATTAGTCTAACTTAGCCTGTGCAGCGAGCGTTTTATATCTACTAAAATCGGGTAAAAACAATAGTCTTCAATTAGAATGGCTATTAGCAAAGGAGTAAATACGTTAAGCCCCCCTTTTGACCCGAATTTTAGATTTTGTGACACAATAATAAGTTGTTGTAAAAATGCTGTTTAATGATAGTCTTTTAATAATTCATTATTTTTTCTTTTATAATTTTCGTCATTTCGACAAAACGAAAATGATGTATTTGACTGTTTTAACAAGAATGTAACATTTTATGTAAAAATACTGAAATTTTAGATGTGTTTTGATCAAAATAGATAAGGTCGCACCAAAACATCACGAAGATATGTTAACCAACATTTGTACTCGATAGATCTTGAATTGTGCAAAGTTTGGTTGTGATGTTTTTGTGCGATCAATCAACAATCGACAAAATTGTATCAAATAATGTATCAAATTATACTCTATGTCAGGCTTTTCTGGAGTGTGATTTTCGAGCTTCATAAATGTATTTGGGCGATTCTGCCTTTGTATTTATATTCATTCAAAAGAAAGAATTATCCCACAGTTAACGGTTTATGTTTAACGTCATTAATGGGGCAGGGTACAGTAGAGTCATAATCTCTTTTTGTCCCCCTCCCTTATTTTTTATTGTGATAAATGCTTGTTGAATCAGATGTTGAACCATGATAATTTAAGAACATAGTACAGTAATAAATGCTTGTTCAATCAGATGTTGAACTATGATAATTAAAGAACTTATTATAGCAATAAATGCTTATTGAATCAGATGTTGAACTATGATAATTAAAGAACTTTCATAATAATCTTTGTTGTTTTTGTAAATAACCAGAATTTATGTTGTTTGGTCAGAGATTACATTTCCAGCTGCTAACTTCTGTCCATAAATTTTGTTTCATAGCTCCTGGAAGCAGTCGAAATGGCCACCTTTATTTGAAGACAATTTTTTGAAAAATCCACAGGGTTATGGGGTAGTTTCTTTCAATATTTCTGCATGGCACTATGAGTGTGATAGAATCTGCCTTGTTGTTTGGTCTCAGCATTGGCAGGGAAACACTGAAGAATCACAATATGACAGTGCCGTTTTTAATTTTTTGTAATAATTTTGAAGTAAATGAACACAACATTAAAATTTATCCACGCTTCTATATAAATAGTTTCATTCCGTTTAACAGTGCAACATGAAGTATTATTATTTGACGGCAAATCTGTGAGGTCTTTTAATTTTGATATTGCTGTTTAAAATAGTGAAAGTAAAAATAAAGCACAGGGTCAAAATATTAAGATTATATTTATACAATATACGGTCAATGTCTGAAAAATATCAATTTTTTTGTATGAGGCTAAGAAACTGGGGAAGGGCG
>JAULBM010070231.1:0-10091 GCA_032357055.1 Geukensia granosissima | reverse complement strand
GGACCATTCCACCAAAGTTTGGTTAAAATTGGCCTAGCCGTTTCAGAGGAGTTGATTAAAATATGAAAAGTTTACGCTGCCGACGACATACGACAACGGACGCAAAGTGATGAGAAAAGTTCAAATGGCCTTTTAGGCCAGGTGAGCTAAAAAGTATATTTCTCATGGACCACATCAAAATTCTTGTATGATTCATGATCATTAAATATAAAGATATTCACAATAATTTTTTTCTCACTTTCCTGTGTCATGCTTAATAAATGGGGCACACCATGAATCAAGCATGATCCCACTGAGACTCTTTTAACACAAACAAATGTCTAGTCAAAGAGATGGCTGCACTGTATCTGTTATCTGAGACATTTTCTGAATAAATGTTACTAAACCAAGTATAAGACATATCTAAGGTAGATGATTGTTGGACATTTTCTGAACAAATGTTACTGATCCAAGTATGAGACATATCTAATTTAGAATGTTGCTTAAAATGTTTAAAAATAGCTTCCACTTTCAGTGAAGTTGTGATGGGAAAGTCATATGCTGAGAAATGTCATTAGGAAAATTACACAGTACATGTAATAGGAAAAAATCTACAAGTTATATTCCTGAGATAAGGTACAAACAGACCTACTTCATTTCATTTTCTTAACTAGTTACTGTGGGCAATGAGCTTAATATATGATACATTTATAAGAGTACATTTATAATGGCAAATTCACTGTCTTGCTATGGGAAACCAAAATATCTTTCCAATCAAAATGTTAATAGAATGTGCAAAATCAATGGCACTTTGTTACTAAGATTCTGTGAAAGTTTTATTCAGTCGTCTAAGAGTTGCCAATAAGTGATTGGTAGGACTATTTTAAAGAATGCCCTGTTTTGCTATGGGTAACCCAAACATCTTTCTGATGGAAAGGTAAAATTGTAGATGTTCATGAACTTGTAAAAAAACATTAGAGACAAAACTTTGCTGAAATATGACACAAATGAAAATGAAATGATTGCTTAACAAAATTGTTTGATACACAAAAATATAGAATAAGAATTTCACACTGAAATTAACAATACAGATAGCTATTATTAATATGGGAGTTGCTGTCTATTTTATTAGGCCATTTAAAATTATCACTTGATTCTGTGGAATAATCACTTCAATAATACTTGATGATTAATTGAACAAGTTTGGAAACAACCATGTCTAGCCTTACTATCTTCTCATGTCCCCAAGCAATTAAATGTGCCATCTAAACCATTGGTCATCATCATTGGTACAACTGGAACCTGTTTTGACGCAAGCTTCCAGATCAGGATTGCATTACAGTAAAAGACTCTTTTCTCGAGATTCATTTTTGTATGGAGACTAAAATCAGAACAAAGATAGCTATACAATATCAAATAGAAATCTCTTTTTGACAGCTGGTGCTAGAAATGAGTGCAACACTTTCAAATGTTCAGATGATGCAAACCACCATGACAATCAGCAACCTGTACTCATCTAAACCAGGGGCTTCATGATGTCTGTATTGCTGACCTAATGAGTTACCTTACTTAAAGGCTCCTTGCCTACACCACCCCTTTCTATTATTTTTTTTTGTGTGGCAAACATCTTTCCTTGATGGATGAGATTACTGAATAAAATTTTGAAAGAATGCTTCTTTCCAACTGGCCAATAGGGTGGAGTTGGACTGTTACAGAAAGGGGTTTGCCTAGTGTTAGAAAAAGCTAAAAATAGCCTTTCAAGCTGGGGGTTCTAAAAACTGTGAGGTAAGTTTTCAGCTTAAGCTCAATCATTGTCCAATCAAAAATATTGCAAAAAAAACTTTTTGTAACAAATGGTAGGTTCAGATTTAAGAACTGAAAAATCACATTTCCTAACTTCTTTTACTGGAATTTTGATTGTATAGCTTTGTTTCAGCTCGAAACTCAGCTCTCATCATTTTGTAACCTGCAGGCCATGCGATATACAATAACTTGATATTTATGCTACAATATTGTAAAACCAAAATATATCTGATAAAGAATAAAGATGCCCATTGCAGTTACACCAGTCTGAGCAATAACTATTCAACATAAACAAAACATTTAAATTGTCATTAATATTATAGTACATTGTAAACAATGATAAGATAAACAAAACAATAACAAAAATATCAACAAACATTGCCTTTGATCAATTATTAGATAAGATTATAAAAACAAAATTAAAAATATACATTAAATCATGAGACAAAAAATATAATATATTCAACCATTTGTTTTAGCACTCATCTTGTAAGCATTCTTTGAATAAAGCTTCTGACCTATATACATATGTATTTAAAAATTGTAATAAAGACAAAATATCACTTACTGTCCAAAACAAATCTGATAAAACTATACAAAACTTCCTAATAATTTCTTAAGGAAACTGGCTAGTCATTATCACAATAATTAGGTTTTAAAAGTTAGGAAAAGTTTTATTAAGAAATAAAATAGGCAAAAAAAAATGATGCAAATAAAACTTGAATAGTTAAAAAATCTGGCAATGATCTCAACAAATGACAACCACCTTAATTTGTGATGACAAAAAAAATTAAAAACCTGTTCCAGATAAATTTCTGTTAAGACAACAAGAAGAAATCATCACTTTGTGGGATATAGAATATGTCCCAGGAACATAAATGTAATGCGGAGGTGGTCATTAGAAACTGCCGTCATACATATCCATAGAATTTTTGTTGAAAAATTTCTGATAAAACAAGCTCAGTTTTTTAAAATATTTAAATGATTCCAGAAATGCAATGTATAAGCCTGGAGTTTAAATGATTACAAATGTTTTTTTTTATGTTATTAGATAAAACCATTTTATGTCTTGTTTTTGATTAAAATAAAAAAAAAACCTGATGAAGTTGTAAAAACATTCCCCTGATAAAAATGATCTTAAACAACTACAAAAAGTATTAAAACAATCAACATGTCACAGCGAATATTTAGTTTTATTAAAGAGAGACAAAACGTAGGAATCACACCCTGTGTGTTACAAAATAAAGTTCAATAAACACTAATACACAAGTGGTAACTTGATGTTTAATACAAGGTTGTTTTCTGTGTTTTTGGTTAAGTCGTGTAACTACACATAATTTTATACTCGGCAAAGTTAAGAGCTAAAGATTTATGTCACAGAATAAATTCATATCAGATTCAAACAAAATTGTATTAATTAAGTAACAAGTTTAATTAATATGAATTTGAATCTGTAAATTGTTTTAATAGTATATCTTAAAAGTGTCCGCTGGAAACAATGTTGAATGTTTGACTGGTATTGGGGATCTTATAATAACAAAAAGTAAAAATTAACTATTATTTTAAACATTTTACATGACCCTGTGCAAATCACTGGCATAATACTCTAAATAATGTATGTATTTTTAGTTTGTCATGGCATCATTAACACAAATACCCAAATAAAAACTGATTGACGATGAATATATTGATGCACCAAGAAAATAATATAAATTCTAAAACATATCATCCAAAAATATTAAAAAAAATTCACAATGTTGTTGATTAATGGGGGAAGCAATAAATATAAGAAGTCATGTATCACATTTAAATGCCACTAAATCACAATTTTTATCTGTATTATAAAAATCGGAACTGGCCAGATGAATGTGACATGGTAACAGTGGTAAATGACAATTAACAAATTACAATAACAGTATATCTATCAATTTGGCAGGTCTGGAAGTTCTTCATATAACTCATCATCTTCTTGATTACTGATCCGAGATCTCCGGTTCGGTTGGTTGGTTGGTTGACTGGCTCCCACTACAGCCTCTAATTTTTTGATGAAGGAAGAGTTTTCAGATACTAATCTGCCCACTTAAATAAAGAAGAAAAGGATAGGTTTTTATTAATACATTTCTGTTATATAATGTAAGTGCTGTGTCTAATCAAAAACAAACATAATGATTTTTGTTATATGTCTTGAAGAAATAACTACATGTACTACATTTACCAACTAGAATCAAACTTAGCCATTTGCTATATTTTGTTTATGAATAACAAAGAAAATAAATTGCAGTTTTGATGCTGAACAGAAAATTCACCTGAAAAGTTGACTATCTACCAGATTTCTTTATATGAGAGCAGATTTTTTTAGCTGGTTACATTAGTTTAAGTACATTTCACATAAATATTTGTTTTTGTTTGACTGGGGTCTAACACCACTTTCAACAATATTTTAGTCATAGGACAGCAGTCAATTTTACTGGTGAGGAAGCCCGAGTTCCTGGGGAGAACTACTGACCTTGGGCAGGTAAATGACAAACCTTTTCATATGCAATGTGAGTTAAATGCAACCTTTGTGGTACAAAGTTAGGCAAACACTCATGCTGTATAGTTGTTAGGCTACAGTAATCTGTACAAGTAAGTTTAAATCACCTACCTAGACCACTCTGCTACCCAGGCACTTTTCGAATAAATGAGTCTCTCAAATTAAGCCAGAGGGTCCACAGAGCAGGTAAATGCTCACCTGGAAAAAGTTGACTTTTTTTCCTAAACTGTACCATTACGGCAACTACCTATGCTAAACTACGTTGAATCATAGCGGCCACCATGAACATCTGATCAGCAAAATTAACAAATTTAATAAAGAATTTCTTAACAATCATCATTCCAAAGCAACAATTCAATCCACTTTTTGGTTTCTGACAAGAAGACAATAGAATTTGCCCTGGTATCCATATTGAATTTCCGAAAAATAAAATTATAGTGAAGGACCACATGCCAATTTCTGCCATGTTTGGTTGAAATCTGTTCAGTGGTTTCTGAGAAGATAAAAATATTACAAGTGAGCAGGAAAAGACAAACAGACACCAAGTGATGACAAAGCTAGCATGACCTCTTAAGCCAGGTGAGCTTAAAATCTGAAAAAGCCATCTTTTTCACCAAAGGGAAAAACACTTTTCACTGACTGCCTTTGGTTGTTCATAAAATGTAAGATTCCATATCACATTCAATTTTCAAGAAAATAAAAAAGATTTTATGTATTAAAACATCCAACATCATCTAGTCTCGTTTATATAATTTGGACCCAGCATTAACCTGGGTCTATAAGAAAGGGGTTTTTAACAAAAAAGCGCAATTTTTAACAAAAGAATTGGGAAATCACAAGAAGACTTGTAACTTACAATTCTATTGACACCATAGGCTACAAGATTTTAATTGACTTTTCACAGTTTTTTAACACTACACTTATATATTTCAGGAATAAATGGAAAAACCTGAGCCAGTCAGTTAAAAGAAAAATACTTAATCTTCTGGATTTTTTTCTGCTTTACAGCTTCACACTTCAATAACTTTTTAACTCACACCAGGCATTAAGAATTTTTTTATCTTTATTCAATAAATTTTTTATTTTATGCTTCTAACCTAAATTCTAACTCCAACTGCCAAAAAAAGAAGAGGAAAATATCCTGTACATCTGAACCTGTAGCAATGTTAGTTCTGACAAATAATATAATTTTTCCTATAGGATTGTTTTCAGTTCATTTGTAAACGTTAGATTTCTTGCATTACTATCTGATTGCATTACATGTAAACTGTAATAATTAATATTTTCATTGTTAAATGTTATATTATGGTGTTAAGAAATATCAAGTTGTTGTCGTTTACTTCATTTTGTGGCAAAGATCATCACAACCAGCTGCAATTAAAAATTGAATTCATACAAGTAAACACCAGTCACAGTATTAATAATTTCACACAATCTGTTTGAATAATGGTTTAACATGAAAATATAGTACATGTACAACATTGCACCAAGTGATAATGACCACTGATGTATCATTATTGTGTACCTTTCAAGCGATCTCTAATCTCAGGACTAATGGTGGGTGTGCTTTTAGACCGACCACGCTGCCTGCAAGGTTCTGTAAAAAGCAAAATCAACAGGTGCAAAAAGCGATCTGGCAGTGTTATTCCTAAATCCCATCGACACAAGACATACATTAAAACACATAGACAGGCTGAGATGAAACAAATACATTAAAACACATAGACAGGCTGAGATGAAACAAATACATTAAAACCTACCTAAACTGAACTCACTTGAAACTAGAAATATTATCAATTTCTACTGGTTAGATTCACATTATTGTAAATGTTTGTTCAGTTTAAACAGGTTTTTGTTTATTAGGGTTAGGTTCAGACAGGTTTTACTGTGTAAGCAAGTTACTTAGCAAATTTACAAGTACATGTAGTTGTTTTTTTACATGGAAACAGTTTATGTTCAGAGACAATCCTAAAAGATTGAACTAGATTGGTTCATTTTGGCCATCTTCAATAATAACAAACAATCACAAGATTTGAAGAAGACCATTCAAGGAACATTTCTACAATGCAAAAATTTGAATTATAAAACTGTTTCTGACGAGTTGGTATCAGACAAAAATTCAAATAATATTCTATGTTTAACTTATTAAGGTCATGGTGGCCATCTTCAATCAGTGATGACCATTTTGAGTTAGCAATCAGCATACATTTAAAAAGATTACAAGGGGACCATTAAAAACAATTTCTGTATTATAAAAAAGTAAATTGGCAAAATGGTTTCTGAAAAGGTTGAAAACTTTCGAGCCAATCTGAACCTATAATTGGCTCTGCCATCCATGTGAATTACTGTTAGGTTTGGTTCCAATAAAAAAATTGACAAGGCAAAATTAGTAATGAATACTTAATCATAATGAGTTGCCCACATTCTTTGCTGTTGTAAAAATTGAAAGTCCCACAACCAGGAAGGAGACTGCAACCAAATCCTTTACAATTACAATGCATGACCTATTTATATAAAACTGACTGCCAAATTTCAAATCAACCAATCCAATTGGAGTTCATTTGCATGCAACAAAGTTTAGGCAGACAGACAGGAAGGATGATGCTAATATACAACCCACTCAAAATTAAAAGGGGGGGGGGGGGTAATTTGGATTTGTTTAGTTTAAAAGTAAGTGAAATAATACCTTACTGTATTAAGCTAATCACTTCATTATTGGGGTAATGGTGTCACACTTTAAAGTCAGGTGGAATGGGGGGTGTAGGGGTGACATATTATTTGGGACCAAGTACAGGAATAAGCAGTGACCTGGCAACTATAAACGGTAAACACTGGCTGTTTTATTTTTTTCTTGAGAAAATCTTAATGGTTAGAATTAATTTTTGTAAGGGTCATTATGAAGAGTAGTACTAGTTATGTATGATGGAGGCAGCCTTGTTCTTGCTGTTATATATATAGTCTTCTGTCACATTGACCTTTGACCTTTAATCTTTCAAGAGTTACAGTAATTAAACAGCTGTTCACTTGCATATGGATTATCCTAGTAAAAAAGGATTCATTTTGATGCATAATCACTTCATATTTGATTATATAGAAACAAAACGAAGAAAAAGCAATGACCTGTTTCAAAGTACTAGAGAAACCTATATTATATTAAGTCTTTACTCTTAGAACTAACACTTCAAACCATCACCACATTATTACAAAGTTGTGTATGGAAAACCACCAATGCAGTTGTTGAAAAGTGAAAAAGAGACAGGGCTGCTTTCCTTAGTACTTATTTCACTTAAATGGTGGACAAGTTTTCAACAGTTATATTTTGTATTTTTAGCCAGTTTTCCCACATTGAATTTTTTTTTGTTGCTTTTTTCTGTTCATTCTAATGAGTCAACTTAGAGGACATTCACAATTAAGTAAAATCTAATTCTTTGCATAAAATTTATTCAAGTATTCACTTTCATTAAGTCACATTCTATTTGGACTGGCTGTGTCTTTTAATTGCAAATTATTCTCATGACCAAGAAATGTTTTTATGACAATTAGATTAAAAACTTCCAAAATCAATGTTTAATGAAAAATAATTATAACATCTGATCCAAAATTATTTTTGTTTCTGTAAACTTGCATTTGAAACAACAGTTCACTTTGTAAAAAAATAAATATTATTTATATGGAAGGACACAAACAAAGGAAACATTTGCCCCATTCCTTACAAATTATATAAAATATTTTAATGCTCCAAACCAGAAGCATTGTAGCAAGACCTGGGTTCCTTTGACAGCAGAGTTAATACATACTATCACTATCAAATATATGGATACAAAATCTGTTACAAGTGATCTTTTCATAATTTTCATTTTATTATTCCTTTATATAATGAGCATAATTCTGCCAAATTGGTTATATGAAGATTCCGTCATGAGTACTTGTTATTTAGAACTTAAAATACATTCCAAAATATTTTTTTAAAGTGTTAGCCAGCAATGTTAAAGTTTCAGTAACAAGTTAACTATTGCACCTGTATTAGTCTAGACTTTTATTAAACATGCCATGTCCCCCATGCTAGCATTCTAACATGCATTAGCTACTGACCTGGTTTTTGTGGTGTCATCCCATCGTCATATGGATTATCAGTGTTAGCTTGGCTAGGATCATTACAGTACATGTGACTTGTTGTGTTAGGACAAGCCACTGGAGGAGGGAGTGCCCTAGAGGACGGATTAATTCCACCACCTACATCATATACAGTTATAATAAATATATGTTCAAAAAGAACTCCTGGCTTCAATTTCATAAAACATATCAATTACAAGATTTCCTCAATTTTCTTCTCAACTCAAAAACTGACCATTCAAAGCACATCATTTTTAAAAATTGAGGTAACTCAAAGATTTGAAGGAATTCTCAATTTGAGATGTTTTATGAAACTGAAGTCAGATTAAACACATTTACAGGTACAGCTTTCTGCTATATTATGTTTGTAGAACTTGGAGAAATCAAGAATCTACAGGTGATAAATGTAAAATCATAAAGTATTTCTGGTTAAATATACTGGACAAAAAAGTAAGGATCAGTGATTTTTCTCAAAACATGGAATTTTTATTTAAAATTGCAAACATAAAAATTAGGAAAAGGAACTTGGCTCTTATTTATGAATGACAATCCATGTTAAATGTGTTCAAAATCTAATGTAAACATATTTAAGGTTTTGATTTATATCAAAATGAAATTCAATTTTAAGCACCAAAATTTGGTAATGACACAAATGTGATAAATCAATTGCATGATCTGGTACCATGAATACCATTTGTACCCAAGGTTTGGTACCCAATAACTGTTAAGATTTAATCTTAAATCTAACCCTTTGCAAAGAAATCAGAGAATTTGCCTGAAACACTCTCCTGTCTCTTCATTGTTTGATTAAGGACCATGCATGATGGTTTTGAAGCAGGAAAGCTTGTCATATTTTTGGCAGACCATTCACCCAAGATGGTTGCATTTCACTCAGTAGTTCAACCAAGAAGAATTTATACTAATAACAGTTCGGCTACAAAATTTTCATAGAAACTATCTAAGAACCATTCCTTTAAAGTCTGATAAGTTGTTTGTAATTTTACCATTAAGTCATGTCTTAAATGAAGTCAGCTGTGGCATCCATAATGGTTGGTGGGGTAGGCTCCCAGACAAAATCTGGTAAATGACCATCTAGGCCATTACACCAAATTTTTTGTTACTGGCAATTGAAATAAAAGATAATTTAGCAAAATCCCATAAGATCATTTTACCAAACTCTGGTTGAAAATTGGCTCAGTTGTTTGTGACAAAACTTACTTCGAAAAATATCAACCTCTCCTTTTTTTAGCCATGACAGACATCTTGGCTGGCACATTTGGATGCCAAACTAAATTCTGAAATGGAACCACCCATGGACCAATGGACAAAAATTTGTGCCATTTGTTCAAACAGTTTTAGAAGAGAAGATTTTGTAGATAGACAACAGATGCAAAGTGATAGCCTCTTCAGGTCAGGTGAGCTTAAACCAGAGGCTCCCAGGAGCCTGTAATCCCTCACCTGGCTTAGAGTTGCTGAATCAGAGTTAATGTGAACAAAAATTTAACACACTGCTTGATAACTGTCTGCTTATTTTTCAACATAATAGTAGTCCAATACTGGTTTCTGAAAAGAAGATGAAAAAAAGGAATTCCCATAGGGTCCAATGTTAAACTAAGTTTCCTCATGGCGGCCATTTTGAATTTCCGATCTGCAAACAATTCAC
>JAULBM010070220.1:0-10092 GCA_032357055.1 Geukensia granosissima | reverse complement strand
TACGCATCTGGTCAAAATTTCTGCGCCCCAGCATTTTCGAGTGTCTGTGAACTGTTAATTTTTTGTATTCAGTTTTAAGTTAATAAATGTATGCCACATCGGAAACCCCCAATCTGGTATAACATGTGCATATTACGGGTATCTGCAATAGTGAAATTTACTATGTGTATGAACATAACTGATTCACAAACTAATAACAACAAAACATTTCTTCGGTAATAAAAGAAAGCTAAGAGACGGTCAGCTTTTTAGAAAGCTATTACTTGTAGTATTTTTAGATAATCAATATTTAAGAGGGTAAGTGCTATTTTATTACAAAATGCGTTATTAGATTTTGACCTGTTATTACAAAGTGTGATCCTTAACGCACTTTGTAATAAAACCAAAGTATGAACAAATCTTCGTAAAAAAGGAGATATGGAAATTAAATTATAATTTCTACTTGCTAAAATACATAAAACAAACCGCAAATACCATTAGTCCGTGACAATTGTCAAGTCTCTACTCCTGTTACCGTCTCTGAGTTGTGTTTCACAATTCGAAACAGACATATGAAAGATGCAAACAAATGACAAACTTCATTAAATAATATTATTTTATATAGATTGGAGTTCAATAATGTCATTTTTTAGATAATCAATATTTAAGAGGGTAAGTGATATTTTATTACAAAGTGCGTTATTACATTTTGACCTGTTATTACAAAGTGGGTTCCCACTTAACGCACTTTGTAATAAAAACAAAGTATGAATAAATCTTCGTAGAAGAGGAGACATGGAAATTCCATCATAGATTTCTACTTGCCAAAGTACACTGTGCTTACAGCCAATTCCATAAGTTTTTTTAAAAGAAATTATTTTTTTGATTACAAAGTGCGTTGTAATTACAAAACGGGTTGTTACAGAGCAGTGTTTTATTGCTGGATCCGCCAAATGATCCACCAAGCTGCTCTCAAAGCTTTTAACGTCAATTCTTACTACTATTAATACAGGCCGCCAGAAATACGGCAAATCCAAATGTGCACAAAATAGAATATCTATTGTGGATACTAAAGACCTGATTAAAAATTTAAATTCAAGATTTCTTTCCTCTTGTAACAGCATTAAAACATTTGACATTTCTACACACTATACCGCAATACTACATGTACTTCTCAAATTAAGTTCTGATCCTGTAGTTAGTTGCTTTCTGAAGAAGAACGGCGAAAGACGATACAAAAAGTTAAGATTTCCCAATTGACAACATTTTTGTTCAGCTTGGTCGACGATTTTTCATCAGACGATCCGCATTCCAATGGGCACTAATTATGATCATATCCTCGCCGATCTATTTCTTTACTGGTTGTAGGCAGACTTTCTTTAAGAGATGGCAAAGAAAAAAGAAATCAAGTTAGCCCAAACCTTTAATGTTAGCGTCCGTTATATAGATGGTGTTCTCTCGCTGAACAATGCCCTCTTCTCTGACTATCTTCACCTCACCTACCCAAATGAGGATAAAATTAAAGACACAACAGACACTCCAAAGTCTGCCTTATACATTGATCTTCATCTCGAATTAAAAAATGGAGGAAAGCTTCACACAAAACTATATGACAAACATGGTAACTTCAACTTTCCAATATTTAACCTCACGTTTACTGACAATAACATTCCAGCTGCCCCGGCGTATGGATATGCATCTCCTAGCTGATACGCTTTTCAAGAGCATATGTAAAAAAACAACAAATTTGTAGACAGAACTGGGTTGTTGGCACAAATCCTGCACATACAGGCGTATGTTGCTACCCGGTTGAATTCATCCCTCCAGAAATTTGATACCACATTTTTTGTCGGCCGGTATAGAATTTCAGTTTCACAGATGAAGACGGACCTTTTCCTGTGAAGGAAAAACAGGTTGTTCGCTTACTCCGCGTGTCTTGTTCCGTCTTGTTCGTGTTCCCGAGATTGCCGTTCCTGTCGAATTTCCCCTTTTGTACGGTCCTTGGTTTTCTTTCGCTTCCTCTTTTGGACAGCACCTATACAAGAAAATGCAATCGGATCAAGCTCGACGGTGTCTTGATAACAAGAAAATTCAATGGGATCACGCTCAATTATATCCACCTATTTTGATTCGCTCTTCCAACATAATGGCGGAAATGGTCAATAATGTTCAGACATACTTACTTGAAAGTGTTTTGGTTACAAATGGTTATGGTCGGAAATGTCAGCGTTTTGTTAAAGTTTATTTTTACATTTACGGTGACTGGTCGGCTGTAATAGTAGACTATTCGATCAACCATTTGGTAGATTAAACTTCCAAAACAAATTAACACCAGCAACATCCATATGGTCCTGTAATCATGAGAAAAATGTATTACAATATAATTGAAATCTTTAAAACATGGTTGATTTTTATTGGTCAAAAGCATGAAAAAAGAAAAGTTGAGACATAAAAAACTAATCTTTATCACGCCATGTTCACTACGCAATCCAAAGATTTCTCAATTTCAGTTTTGGAATCGAATTGTAGCAGAATGTTAAATTATTTGATGGTCCGAATGGAATTAAAAGCAATAGAAGTTATTTATACGGAATTTGTTGATGCGTAAACTCACAATTTTACATTAAATCCTTCGGACATTATTCAGCTTGTGAATGAGATGGCTGAGTTTACACAATAAAAATTCTTTCAAATATATAGCATTTTTTATATCAGTATTTCCCAAACACTACATTTGTGTGTTGGGGTTTAACATGTTTTGTTGAAACAAATTTGTAACCTCTGTGAAGGATCAATGAGTTCCGAAGAATCATTTTAAATACCATTTCTAACCAAAACTTTTCATTTGCAGCCATATTGTTTGCACTAAATTGCTGTCATGGTTATAATATTTTTATAAATTATTATAATATTAAGTATTATAACACTTTTTCGTTTGAAAAAAACTCTAGAAGACATTATCTGCCAAGCGCTCAGGAAAGGGAGATTCCTGTGGGGGTGGTTATCATCGCACACCTCTTGATTTTGGCACAGAAGGTTGTTAAATGATTAAACACAAATTCGACCTTTCTTGTGAGCTTTTCTCTGCATCATCATGATCAATTAATGTAAATTGTAACTGAATACAGGCCTAATCCCAGCTGAATATCATATAAGATCTTGTTAGTTATGTTTTATACTGTTATCTATTTTAAATTATCATTCTTTAAATTCATTATACTGGAGTGATATATATATCTATGGCTTATTGAACGGTTATGCCATGGCGTACACCAAGGAGGAATATATAATTATATATCTGAAGTTAAGAATGCGGCAGCCAATCGGCAATCAAGATTGACTACCGCTTGACATCATCCAAAACTCTATATCGAAACTATGTAAAGTGAAAAATGTTTTAGCAGTTGTTTGGGTAACGAGACAATAGTCACACAAGTATTTTTTTAAGTTGCATGACAGATAAAAGAGGAAATATTAAGAATATAGTTAAATTATATTCTTGCTATAACACAAAAAGTGCGATTTTTTTTTCTATGAATACATTTCGTTTTGGGACGGATTTTTATAATGTCAATAATTTAACATGAAGGGGTAATATGTTTTTTGTACTAAAGAAAACTTTAAATGCTGGATTAGTTGCGGCAAAAAATTAGAATTTCTACAATATGGCCACTCCAAATTTATTTCTAGTTCTTCGGATTAGCTCGCCCCTCATATTATGGGTGTACTAGTTCCATTTTTTTCATTTCTTAGAAACTTTTATCGTTATTTCCAAATACAAAAACTTAAAATTTGCTTCAAAAAATACAAAAAGAAAGGAAAACCTTTTAACAGTTCTGTTCGCATCAGTTTTGGAGGTTGCGCTCCAATTTTTTGCCATTTCAAGTAAAAAAATTAATTAAAAATTTCGCTAGCTCGTGCCTATTTTTATCACTAAAAATCTGAAGAACTAGATATAAATATGGTGGGGCCTATACAACATGGCATACTTTATAGCTGAACTTTTGATATGTGTTGACTTGAGTCATGGCAAAATTTGGTTTGCAACGATGAGAAACCAAGATTTCCTTAAGTAAGATATCAACAAAAAACACGTCCAATGGTATTAGTGTTGAAATATCAATAGAAGTCAAACAAATCATAGGATTGTTTAAATGTCAATTAAAATATCTTAACAATGACATGATCACCGTTAATGTAAGTTCAAACATTTCAGTTTTTTACAAAAAGTTTATAAAATCTCAGACTAAACAAAATATAGGAAACATTCAATGGCTGTCATGTAGCTTCAAACGGAATCTTTTTAAAATTAATGTGATTAGCCATTATTTTGCAACCTGTTTTCGAAAGAGGTTCTAGAAGGGAGATTGTCAAAACACTCCTCGTTTTATCGAATGCAGAACTGAATAAAAATGTTAAACCTGATGTTTAATTTTGTGTTACCACTGTAGCTTCCTAATGTGTAAGATGTCACAATTAACTTTCTAACGAAGAAGCAATTTGATTATATTACAATTTATAGGCTTCAAACATAGATGTTTTTTATTGGTCCTGTTATGGTTGTTGCCATCATATCTGAAATAAACTGGGTTTTCTTTGAAATAGAATTAAGATCTTTTTACATTTTAATCATTAATATCATGCTATCGCAGGAAAACGTGACATTCTGTGAATACGATAAATTGTAATTTTTGTCCGCTCAATTCGAAGCAGGAGCTAGATTGCATTAGAATTTCATTTAGGAACCAGAATTTTCCAAAATTATAATAATATATAGACATATAGTATCTTTCCCCAGTGGGAAGGCGAGATAAGTTGGTCTCAGACCCAAGGGCTAATTAAGATATCTATACGTCCATTCTGATGCTCTGTCGAGGGATGGACAAAAGAAATCTTAGCCCAAGGGGCTGAGACCAACTAGTCGAGACATTCCTCTGCGGACTGATACTTTTTCTCGCTAACTATTTTAATTTTTTTAATTTTGGGAAATCAGCTTGAGTTAGCATTATATATTTAGCCTACTTATTGACTTGATTTATTTAGCCTTTTAGACACAATTTTGACAAAATTATCAATAACTTGTTTAATTCAAATATAAATATATTTCAATTTTTAAAAAGTCTTTAATTCTTAACATTTGTTTCCTATTCAATAAAAATTTGCCGCCAAAAAGAGTTATCTCCCATGTGTACTTCCTCTATTCTGCTTAAAATTTTTTATGTAAACTAATTCCTGAACATTTCAATGGATGTTTTATTAAATATCTTCAAGGTAAGTTGTTTAAAACCGGTAAAATAAGACTAATTTGCCAAAATCGTAATGAAGTTGAGGTAGTTATTTTTTCCAAAACTCGCGCGCTTACGTTAGACTTGAGATAGGTCACATGGTGTGCAAGATAAGGAAATCTCACATCCCCTAAATCACGGGTTTTCTCGATCTCATAGGCGAGAAATTTTGATCCTGCCCATTGACATAGAGGAAGAAAAAGTAATCTGCCGGGTTATACACAATTTTTGTTTCATTCAATCATTTTTTTTTATAGTTATCATCTCAGAATCCAAAATTTAAATCTATATATAGTCAGTTTTGACTTGAACTTTGAAGGAACAACATCCATATCAATAGGATTCTAGTATAATTCATCCAAGATTGAATTGAATGTTTTATATTTATGGGTCGAGACAATACAATTTATTCATAGCAACTTTTGACCAAATGACGCCTAAATCAATAGGTACATGTATCTTTCTCTTTACATGGTTTAATCGTCTAAAGTTCGACATTATTTTTATTAGTCAGTGTATCCGTGACCTCTGAACTAGTATAATAGCATAATCAATCCACGGTTGGTTAAGATCTGAATTTCTATTATAGTATGACTAGAAATATTATACATCAGTATGAAAGAGAAGAATAACATGCAACGATACCATCAAAACCGCAAAGATTTGTGAATCCATTGAACCACAAATATTGTGTTTTCAAGTTCTGTAAATTTGTCGAATATTTTTTCGTTGATTAGGACAAAAATGATATTCTTTCTGGCCTTTAATTTTATCTATTGCCTGTAGATTTTTTCTTATATTAAATACCTTTTCATAGTAGAAGATCCACTTTTCACAACAAAACGACATCCATGTATCGATGTGTTTGTTCCAAACTCTCCTAGAGTTTTGAAAAGACGACTTCCAGATAATAGTCCAGTCTTTGATGATGGTCCTTTATTATCTGTTTGTTGTAATATTTCGTTTCCCTTTTTCTTGTCATTATTGCTGAATGTATCACTAAGTTGACAGATTAAGTCTTTCTTCATTTTAAATGACATGCTTACTTTCTATAAACATCCAATTTTTCTGCGTTTTTTTTACCAATACCGATTAAAAGCCATCGATAAAAGGACAATTATGTACGGCTTTTTAAATTTCGACCATTAAGCAAATAGTGTATAAAGTTATTTAATGGCAAATAAGTTTTTCTAGCATTCCATTGATACGTAAACCATCCAATATGTATGACTAAATCTCCCTTGAAACTTTCTGCTGGGAGTGATTATCTACATCGATTCTAATATTAATTTACAAGTCGTTAACTTAAATGTTATTCCTTTGTTAATCTAAAACTGAGAACGAACTAAACAAGTATTGTTATAGAAATCAGAAATATATTACAAAGGAAAAAATATACATTTCAAGATATGCATCTTAAATACCTTATTATAATTTAAACATCATCAGTGTAATCATTGAACATAATTATTGATATGATGTTGATGGGAAAAACAAGAAATATAACCGGGTACAGAAAAATTCAAAACATAATTTACCCTATATACATGAATAACACATTCTTTGCCTAGCATATTAATAAGAGTGTATTTTAATATACCTTTACAATAGAGGCACCAAACCATTTAAGTATATAAACCTAGAATATAAAGGAAGTATGGTCAGTCAAAGGGAATGCAACTTTTATATATATTATATGTTGACTGTTCTCACTACTGATTCAGGAATTATGGGACTTTTGGCTGTTCCCAAAATAGATTTACTCCGCCATTTTATGTCTTAGAAAAGGGATTCGCAGATACCAAAGGGGTGGGCTTTTACTTCGATAATGCACCATTGTTTACTTATTTTCTCTATTTCACTGTTTATGTTTCTTCTGTCTATAAGAGCTGAGTTCATGACGTTGTATATCTGTTATATCTGTTGTATATCTGTTGTTCTTCATGTTTAATGTTCATCCCTATTGGCGACATTTTGAATTAGCTTTTGCGAGCATTCTAATGCTTAGTTTCGAATTAATGTTTTGATTTAAAGTAACCATAAACTTTTCTTCCTAATTATTTACAAGAAAAGTTTTGGGTTACTTTAAATCAAAGTTATAATTTACGCTCTTCTGGAAACAATCAGCTATTTGTTCCAAAACCAACCAGAGGCTCCCAGGAGCCTGTGATCGCTCACCTGGCTTAGAGTTGCCGAATCAGATGTGAACAAAGATTTAACACATTGCTTGATAATTGTCTGCTTGTTTTTCAACATGATAGTAGTCCAATACTGGTTTCAGAAAAGAAGATGAAAATAAGAAATTCCCATAAAGTCCAATGTTAAACTAAGTTTCCTCATGGCGGCCATTTTGAATTTTCGATCGGCAAACGATTCACAAGTTAAGTACAGGATCATTTCTGCTAAGTAACAACTATGTCCAATTAGTAGTTTCTGACAAGAAAATGTTTGAAATTTGGACCAACCAGAACACATTATTGGCACTGGAGGCCATGTTGAATTTCCGATCAGCATCAATTTCACAAATCTGGTGAAGGACCACCTGCCTAACATTTCTGCCAAGTCGGGTTGAAATCTGTTAAGTAGTTCCTGAAAAGAACATGAAAATGTGAAATTCCCATAGGGTCCAATGTTAAACTAAGTTTCGTCATGGCGGCCATTTTGAATTTCCAATCGGCAAACGATTCACAAGTTAACTACAGGAGTATCTAACAATAATTTCTGCAAAGTAACAATTCATTTACTTTGTAGTTTCTGACAAGAAGATGTTTGAAACTTAGACCAATCAGAAAACATAATTGGCCCTGGCGGCCATGTTGAATTTTGGATCGACACCAATTTCATAAATCTGGCAAAGAACCAACCAATTAACATTTATGCCAAGCTTTGTTGAAATCTGTTCAATGGTTTCAGAGAAGATTAAAATGTGAAATTTCCATAGGGTCCAATGGTAAACCAAGTTTCGTCATGGCAGCCATTTTGAATTTCTGATCGGCAAACGATTCACAATTTTAGTACAGGACCATCAAACAATCATTTCTGCAAAGTAACAATTCAATCCACTTTATAGTTTTAACAAGAAGATGTTTGAAATCTGGACCAATCATAATACATAATTGGCCCTGATGGACATATTGAATTTTGGATCAGCACCAATTTTTACAAATCTGGTAAAGGACCACCTGCCTAACATTTCTACCAAGTTTGGTTGAAATCTGTTTACTTGTTTCAGAGAAGAAGATAAAAATGTGAAAAGACAACAGATGACGATGATGATGGACGCAAAGTGATGAGAAAAGCTCACATGGCCCTTTGGGCTAAAAATTACTTTTTTGTTTGGAAACCCAATATCCAATTAGCAATTTTTTGGTTGACTATAATCAATGATTGATTATGTTTCCAAACTGTAGCTTGTACCTTACCCCCAAAATGTAGACATATATTGCATGATCCATAGGACCATCTTATTGAAATGTCATCAATATTAATATGTAGATAGATTACTAGAAGGAACCAAATTGGAAGCTGTCAATAGACCAAACATGTAACGGGTGGTCATTTAATCTGATGATCAATTACAACCTTTCAAAATATTTGCCATGGAGACACCAGTCCAATAAACATTCATCTTTCATAATTCTTGCAATCAGGATGCCAAACTAACTATTTTCAATTACATGTATAAAGGATTACCAGAACTACTACTCTCTACATTGTTCAAAACTGTGTGAAGGTAACTTTGAATTCACATCTATACATGTGATAATGTCAGAATGTCATTGGAGGAATTGCCTTCAAAAGCCAGGAGATTGGAAGGTGGCACAGTGTTTTCACAGCCGGAAGCCGCCTTACTTCACAGCATATTGCTATCATATTTCCTGCTATTTCATTTTGGAGAACAATATATAAACCCCAGGAAACTCCTTTATAGAAGCCAGGATTTTGTGTAATATTTCTGCCTTCATCAATAAATTTTCCTGATGTTAAAAATTTTACTAAAAACACTGGTGACATTGTATTATTTATTGTCAATACACATCACAGTTCTCATACAAAATAAACATAGAATAAAAATCTATATGCAAGTACTAAAAATCCTACTCAATAATCATATTTCAAACAAATCAATTCCATTTTTGTTCAAAGTTTTGACAAAATTCCAGAAATAAGAAGAGAGTAATCTCCCTTTAACCTATCTCCTTCATACAAACTTTACCAACAAAAACAAGAACCAAGTTGATTAGTGAATATGATTCTACTGATGATTTTCACAATGAATGTATGTCATGATAAAATGTAGTCTATGATCTACAAGTTCTTTTTTATTTCATCAATAATCAGATCAGGAGATTCTGGGAACTTCTCTTTTCGAGGAGGACCTTTCTTCACACCAGTCCAGACTATTGTCTCTATAAAGCAAAACAGATGAATAAATCATTAATGTCAATTAAGGTGATGAATTTATCTGATGAACAGAAGACATCAAAACTAACTTCAATCTATAATTTCATAAAGCAAGAATTAACATACTTGTTTAGCCCAAGAAAATCAAAATATTTCTAGTAAAGTAATTATTCAGTGTTTCTTAATTTCTTCTATACTGAGGGTCAAACAAGAGATATGCGGAAACCGCATAAAAGCCGGATTTTTCAATGTTATAATACAAGACATTCCTCATTCAAGGGGAGATAATTTCAACAATATGCGCAACAGAGTTATAGTTCTTGCTTTGTGCAGTACCTTACATATATGATCTATTAATGTTCCAAATATCAATCAATTCCATTCAAAAACATCTGAGTTATTGTCAGAAAACAAAACTTTAACC
>JAULBM010070209.1:0-10092 GCA_032357055.1 Geukensia granosissima | reverse complement strand
TAAAATGCTGGACACAGTAATATGACTGGATAAAAGATCATTTTGACTCATATTATCCTCAAAACTGGTGTCACTTTGTTGATTTTTTCATAAGGAATCATTTGGAAAAAATCCATCAAAATCGTATAAAAAATAAAATTTTTTCATATTATATGAAATTGAATCCCCCCACTACTTTGACCCCTTTTAACTAAAAAACGGCAAAAGATAAAGAAAATCTGTTGACATACTTCTGAAAGCTCTCACTGCATGAGAGGAATCAAATGCATAAAACCCATCAAAATCGGATAAATAAAAAATTATAATCTCCTGCAAAATCACATTTTTTTAACCCTTTGAACCCTGTTATACAAAAATCTGCAAAAGCTACAAACAATGCTTGGAGTATCTTTTGTTGCATTTTTTATGAGGAATCATTTAGAAAAAATCCCATCAAAATCGAATTAAAAATAAAATCTTTCGATGTTATACGAAATTGAATTCCCCCTCCCCACTAATTTGACCCCTTTTGGTTTGAAAACGGAAAAAGATAAAGAAAATCTGTTGACAAATTATTGAAAGCTCTCATTGAGAGAAATTAAATGCAAAAAACCCCATCAAAATCGAATGAAAAATAAAAATTTCCCACCTCCAGCAAAATCGCTATCAATAAAATCCTGATAGGAAGCACAAACCCTGGAGTAGCGTATCACGTTAGCTGATGAAAAAAAAAAAAACAAACTGTATGAGAGGATAGCTTTCATAGTTTTTACTTCTAATGTGTTTTTTTAACAACTTCTGAAAAGAAATAATGATGGATACAATCTGATAGATACGACGAGAGCCAGTAGTGGAGCAGGAGTTGCTTACCCTTCCGGAGCACCTGAACTCGTCCTTGTTTTTTTAGGGTTCCTGTTACTCCAGCTTTAGTAATCAGTTCAGTGTTGTGTGTTCTATGTTTGTCTTTCGTTTCAATTTGTTGGGCATGGTCTTGTCTGCCTTCCGACTGAACGATCTCTGTCTGCCCCTTTGGTATCTTCGAATTCCTTATATATAATGATATATTTATAAATTTGCAAAAGTAGCTGTCAGATATCGGAAGCTTACCATGAAAAAATAAATAGGGACATAAAAAAACCTTAAAATATGGGTCTTCCAAAGTCAACTAACAGGCCAAAAAGTCTAACAAACGATTTTCCATGCTATCTCTAGTATTCACGAAAGTGAAAATAAATCCGGATAATGTCAGTCAAATTATTTGTTGTCACGTTATACTTTATAGATATAGATACGTTGAAAAAATGAAGCGTTTAATGTTTTTTGTACGTTAGATATTTTAACGACTGGTAGCTGTCTAAAATTTGGAAACTGAATACTCTTTATACATCAGCTTATAGATAGAAAGTATCCTAATTGGTGTAAAAACTATATATACTTATGACAGAGGTGAAATTGGCCTTTGTTTAACCGACATTTGATGAGCTTGTAAATGTCAAATGAAATAAAAATACTATGACTACTTACACCAATATATAATTATTTTATTAAGCCGTTATATTACCATTACTTTACATTACAATTTATAAATTATCTGGAAGGATTTTTCTCGTGTAAAGAGGTTTAGAAAGTCAACAAGATAATAAATATTTGAAATAGTCCAAAATTGATTTAAGACTCAGATTTAAAAGAGCAAATAATATTTTAAATAGTTTCATTCGTAAACTACGATTTAGTCTATCCAATATACTAAATGGTTTCATAAGAATATAATAACTGGATTTTTATTCAAATATATACGACCCTTAATACTTACATTTAAATAAACAATGATTATGGATATCGATATAAGATGAAAGAACCTCCATGAATCTGTACGCTTAAACCGAACTTTGCTGATATACCCGTGACTGATACAGACGTGAGAGTGAGCTCTATACAGCTCATAAAAAAACGTAAAACATGTGAAAATAGCAAAATCAACTTGCCTGTAGATGCCATAAACAATCGTTTAAAATCATTTACCTCAGCAACAACATTGATAACAATAATTTTTCTTACCAGATTTGCCTACTCCATTTTGTCCGAGAATTGCCACTTTGAACGGTTTGGATTTGGAAGTCATTGATATTTTGCGGAGTAACTTCGGCGATGTCATATTTCGTACATTATCTCGCAGTTTAATCCTACAAGATAAATTCTTTTGACGTATTTATCTTAATAAACAACTAATATGATATAACAATCTGTGATTTTTATCAGGAGATAGTCTGGTCTTACGGTAGCGGTAAAGCGACTGGCATTTTACACTAGTATACTACTTTCTTTCAACACTTACACCGTAATTATAGATGTATACACAATTTAAATCCTCGCTGTTTGATATCATAAATCGTTTATTATTTCAAATTATTGGATTAACAAGAATTGGTAATGGAAGCCAAATAGGGATAGTAATCATCTTACTATGTATTATCGAAATAAAACATTGCCAAGTGGCCCGACAACTTCAAATAACTAAGTACATTTACATTGTAATAATGTATTACAGAACTTACATAAGATGTCAATTAATTATGTAGACAAAAAAACAGGAAAAATTCGATAATATATTACCAAACAAGAAGTTTAATGACTAATTTTCGAATTATGAAACATGTCATGTATTGAACTTATGTACTTTCTTTATACCACTTAGTCACAAAAGCAATTTATTTTCAAGGATTTTGCAGGCAAAAAAAATTTCAATATATATATAACACGACCTTTTTTGTTGTTAATTTTTTATACATTTAAACTTAAGTCTTTAGATAAAAATTAGTTATTTTTACTAAACTACTTAAAGTGAAAAAAGAACTGCCATGTGCATTAAAATTATGCGTCTTTCATATTTTCTGTAGTGTACATTATCCCTGTATTCGTTTTCTAGTATTAAATATGACGAAACAGAAGCAGGATTGGCCGAGACATTAAAAAAATATTTCCAAGTCCCTTAAAATTTAGGTCATAGCAGCTTGATTCTTGTTGAATGTTTGACTCCTTATCTTCAGGTCCATATGTTAAAAAATTTAAGTTCATGATAATATACATGTATACGTCTTTTTAGCACAGATTCTACTTCAAATGTTAACTTGAACCAGAAAAAATACGAGCAACAGATATGCAAGGTTAAATGAACTGTGTCACCTGTATATCTTATGTAACCAAAGTCATTAAAGCATTAATTCTATGTCAAATTTCTTCTTGGACCGCCTCGATGGCGGAAGGTCACGGATTCGATCCCCGGCTGGGTTAAACCAAAGACATTAAAATTGGTGTTTGCTGCTTCTCCTCTAAGCATGAAGCATTTAGCAGTAAGAGCAAAGACTGGTCGGCCGAGAGTCAGAATAATGTGTTTGGGTAAAGTGGCATGTCTTCCCGCTTATACACGTTAAAAATCCGGCTTGGCGCGTCGGTCTAATACAAAGCAGGGTTCATTCATCATCGTTCATCAGTATTATGGTCTCGTCCTGAATATGCATGAAATATTTGTCGCTGGACGTTAAGCACCACCTGATCAATCAATTAATAATTCTTCTTCAGAAACCATCTGAATACAAGTAAATCCTAACCTGTGAAATAAATAACGGATACCTTTTGTCGGGATTTTACCTGCAGGCGGGGAAATCGAACGGCCTATTTCTATACAATACCTACAGGCGGAGAAACCGATAGATATATATATATATATATATATATATAATTGTTGTGTGTGTTTAGTATCGATCTCAAATGAAGTGTCAAATCCAGTTTACCGATTTTTATCGTGTTTGAGCGCTCACAAACTGGTTTAACCCCGCCACATACATAATGTGCCTGTCTCAAGCCAGGAATCTGTAGTCCGGATTCCGTTATAGTATGGACTCCGGTTCATAATAAACCTGTAGAAATTTAAATTCGATTGTCATTTGGTGGATGACTGTCTCAATACGACATGGACAATCATGCCACATCTCCTATTTTTATACTAATTATTGTTAATATTGTGATCGGTCCATACCCCTTTTTTTCTATATTTCGCAAAAGATTAATCATTATGCACCTTTCCATGATCCTTTAAGAATTCGAGTTAAGTTACTTAGAAGAAAAACAAAAACAAAAGTTGATGTAGACTCGCATGGGACCACCGGGTGTATCGCAATAGTTCCACCTCTACATTATAGAAGGAACTGAAAAGGGAACGCGGAAGTCAGTGTTACACACACCTTGAATGTAAGTATAATCAACGAATCTTATTAGAGTCATTACGGATTATTTAAGATAGGAGCATGTAATAGAAGTATAACCATTACGTACATCAGATAAACTAACACAACGCACAGGTGTTTAGTTAACAATGATGATCAGACATGTTAGTAAAGCGTTCGGTCAATTATACACATGGAACCTCATCCAACGGTTTAATGAACTAACGGCTGGTTTGATTGTTTAGGGTATAGACCTTGACAGATAAAATTTAACGTAAAATTCCTTTAGGAATAGGTAGGTATCCACTATTAAAGTGTAAAATAAGCATCTATAAGGATTATTTTTCACAAACATAATTCGATATATTTCTATGGATAACCCTATAAAATGTTGCCACTTTTTCTGAAAGGTTCCTTATTAAAACGATATTTCGTATCTGTCTGGCATATGTTCCATATTGTTTCTTAAAAAAAATGTTTGTACTGATTAGAAGCATGGTGGTTTTCAGTAAGTTTTACTTACATTATTCTCTCAGTCCTCATAACTAAACCAAGGAAGTATTCTATTTTTCCTACAAGAAAAATATAGAGCGTAAACAAATTTGGTTGAATTAACCATATGGTTTTCATTGTGCACATTTAAAAATTTGGAATCGAATGTCGGAAATAAACAGTTTTTCTTAGAAGACTGACATGCGATTCAATCATTGTTGATATTTTTCACTAAATCCAACCGGACCTGTTTTGATTGATGTTTTAGCTGAAGAAAACCAGGTCAGAAAGAGCAAGTACTTTTTCGGGGTCGGTACATCTTAATGTCTCTTGTTTTATTTGTTATTGTCTGCGTACTAAGTATCGACATCAAAACTTTATTATTGGTTTTTTACAGTTTAGTTTAAATTTCGATTTGTCACAGCACTCTCCCAGATTATGGAAGGATTGAGTACTCACAAAGATGTTTAACCCCACCAAATATAGTATAATGTGCCTGTCCCAAGCCAGGAACCTGTAATCCAGTGGATGTCGTTGTTTTTACATTACGTCTTACTTATTTTGTATTGTTTACTAATTCGGTTAATAGTTGTTATATTTGATTATCATCAAGTTTTATTTTTAGGGCCTTTTACAGCTGGCCGTAGGGTGTGTTCATTCGGTCATTATTAAATTAAAGTCCTTGAGGTAACCTGTAGAAGTTTGAGATATATATGTTTTGGATGGCTGTCTCAAAGACAATCATACCACAACCATTTTTTCTATATTGAAGAGGGAGATTTCTGATTATAATTCGCTTCTTGTTGAAATGTGATACGGTCCTCGTTGAAATGTCTCGCGATGTCTCTTTCACATTTGCATCACATCTTTCATTTTCATTTTTAACTACTCGGTCAAATAAATGCGTTTTTATTTTTTTTCAGTCAAGTATGGATATTAATTTGAAATTCGGTCATGTAATATTTTGCGAATCATCAAATGAACAAAATTTTTATAACAACAATAAATACTTTTTAAAAAACGTCGATTTATTCAAATGCTTTTTATTTATCAAATTAAAGAGGCAATCAGCTCCATGTACTCAGGAATAAAGATTTGAATAATATCTTTCAACACAATGGAGACACCGCGATAAAAAAATGTTTCTTTTTTTTATTGAAAATCGAGATGTGATTTGATTGCTTATGAGACAGCCATCCAAAGGTATAAATTCAAAATCTATTGGTTGCCCTAAGGCCGGCCTTCAATAATTGACAAATATGCATACCATAAAGGAAGGTTGAACTCCCCCCCCCCCCCCGAAAGTAAAATGTGATGTTCAAGTGTAGCAATAATCGGCCAGTTAAGTATACATTGATGTATGGTAAGTTTGAAGACGCAATATTTAGGACAGTGATGATTGTTTGTAACAGATTTTAAAATATAAATGCACCATTACTAAAGAAGACATAATAATTTATGTTTAGTCAATTGACCTCAATGTACGCTTACATGTTATAAATAAAGGAGAAGAATTTACCCCTGTGTTGTCTCAATCGCAACACCTAGGTATTGGGAAAAAAATGTTTGTAGACTGTTTACTCTAGTATACGATCCAAAAAAGTCTCATTTACACTGGAAAGGAGGTCCACAAAAGACGATAGTTTTGGTCCATGTTTACAAAATTGTAGAGCTTTCAAATCTTTGAAAGGAAGTACCTTCAGAACAGAAATAAAACAAATTTTTAACTGAAAGAAGATATATGTATTAAAGCTCAGTAGAAATTTGCTTTAAGTTCTTTTGACTTTACATTTACAGAAAAGGTATACAAATAAGCTAAGTGATCAAAACTGCTCACAAAACAATAAATTTCATGTATTTTCTCAAACTGGTATATTTAACTCTTAAATAATACATTAGGTAAATTGTTCCACAATTTTAGAAAGTTTGACAACCTTTACTAGCGAAATAAATCTCTCAAAACAAAAACAGCAATGAAAACAAAAATAATAATAGTAAAAATTAAGAATAATTACTTGCCTATAAACTGCCACTTTACTATACTTTATGACAATTTTAATCATTTTGAATATATATAATATTATATATATATTCAAATAATCACTTCCTATCAAATATGTTTACGTTCAAATATGTAGAGATTAAGGAATTTAAAAACACTACTTGGTCTATTTCGACATGCCACCCCTTTAGTTTGCCAAACTTTTACTACAAACACGGATGCTATTATTATAATATTATAAATTGATAATAAGGTTATCAAGGGCAAACACGTTTGATGTTAGCACTCTGTCTGCCCTGTTATATGCTTTTATTTTTATGTGAACAACATCGCTGCTTAGAAATGTTTCATGCTTATTCTTTAGTCCCCTAATGAGATAATACGACGTGCGGCAGTTTTGAAAATAAAAATAGATGAAAAAACATCTTGCCTTGCTGCAAATGAAAATACTTATTTTACAACATCAACCCTTTATTTTTGCATCAATGTTTCAAAATTTTAAATTACTTCATACAACCTGTCAATTATTATATATAATATCATGATTAAAAGTAGAGGGATAGCATTATGTGAAGGTGACTTTACTTAATGCAGAGGAATGAGGTGCCTTCTTAGTTACCAAATGTTAAAAGCCCCTAACCATTGAATTTGTACAGCGTTTGTAAACATAGTCGCCTTAAGGAAAATTCTTGGAATATTGTGTAGTTTGGAATCAACATCGACTCTATTCTTAATAGATCTTATTTAAATCAAATCTAATTTTGTTACATTTTTTTCCTACATGCAGTCGATACTTTTTATTTTTGGCATTTACAGAATACCTTGTTTTCTTTAGATATTTTTATACTTAATGCAATCATTTATTGATGTCTTAACCTAAGAGAACAAGGCAGCTTATCAATTGTGTTTGGATCTTGGATTAGCCGACAGAAACAGCTAGTAATTAGAATTAGCTGTCAGAAAAAGCGAGTACTTTTTTAAGGTTTGGTGCATCATGTTGTATCTTAATGTATTTGTAATTGTCTGTGTACTTTGTATCGACTTCAGAAGTTACATCTGAAGCAGTTGGTTCTTAAGATTTGTTTATGGTGTTTTGTTACACCACTGTCCCAGATTAGGGGACGGGTATAGTGCTTACAAACATGATCAACCCCGCCGCATACTTAATGCGCCTGTCCCAGGGAATTGTTTCCAGTGGAAACGTTATTTTTATGTTGACGTGTTGTTTTACATTGTTTTACATTTGGAAGATTGTTGTTACATTTGAATTTCATCACATTTGTATTTGGGGCATTTAAAGCCTATATACGAACGAACAAAAGACAAAATAGAAAAGCCTAGTTTTAGACAAGGGTCGTTAAGCCACGCTTTTGGCCGAAGAATATAGTTTTAAAAAGACAATCTAACAGTTTTATTGGTTGAATTTTTTCTGCAACGGTCAAATGGTACATAAATATTGCTCTTTCAATGTGAAAATACTAAGAAACTACTGGGTTTGGTACAACATTTGATACAGTTTTGTAGATTTTGATACAGATCGCTCAAAAACATAGAACCAAATTTTGCACCATTAACGATCTCACAAGTACAAATGTTCAGTTTAAATATCTTCAAAATGTTTTAGTGCGGTCATATCTATTTTGAAAAAAGGTCCAAAATTTGAAATTATTACAGAAAATATTTGAAAAATAGTTGAAATAGTTAATGTGCCTTGCTGTTATGTCTAGTTATAAGTTATAAATAATCAAAAGACGATTATAAAACAGCATTTTTCCCAACAACATGTTTTGTCATGACATCTACCTACTTCTTTAAAATATAAAAATTTAAAAGTACTGTAAAATAAGGGCGGTTGAAAAAAGGGGTCGTAAATTTTGCCAGTTAGAAATCATGTTAACAAAAAGGAATTTGAAGATACCAAATGGATCCTAGTTTTTGTAGGGTTCCTGTTACTCCAGCTTTAGTTTTCAGTTTAGTGTTGTGTGTTCTATGTTCGTCTTTCGTTTCATTTTGTTAGGCATGGTCTTGTCTGCCTTCCGACTGAACGATTTCTTTCTGCCCCTTAGGTATCTTCGAATTCCTTTTATATAATGATATATCTAGTTTTAAACGAAAAATATCTTTCTAATTTGCCCGACCGAATTCATTAAGCACTTATATGTAAAAATCCTTTGCCCTAAGTTATGTTAGCCATAACCAGTATTCGAACGGATTGGTAGTTTCGACAATGGGAAGATATTGACATGGATATTTCGTACCAGTCAACCAAAATATGATGGTGGCCGAATGACTTTAATAATCATTCCACGAGAAATCAATCCTCTATCAATAAAATCCTGACGAATTCGCGTAGAAAAAATAGAATGACCAGCGAGGTTGAAATGTTGATGAACAGAATTGCCATTGATATCTAATCTACGCTTAATCATGGACCTATATAGCACCACTTCACAAACACACCAATCGACAAATATTACACTATAATCCGCAGACAAGATCTCTTAATTTGCAATTCAGATCATCGTGACTTTTTGATTGATTGATTGATTGATTGGTTGATGCTTAACACCACATCGTTAAAACTTCAGATATATCGAGACGGGAACATTCATGTGTTCAATAATAATCGTGTCTTTTCGTATGACAGGTTTTGTGGTTAATTGGTATATGTAATAAAAATTTCACAAGCCCTTTACATCTGATAGCATCACATTTACAAATTCTGCAGTGCTGTTCAAAGTCGTTGTGATCCAAAATAAAATGAGGTAAATACTTTGTCCTGTTTCAAATTGAAACTAAATCAAGAAAATGAAACTAAACGCAAAAACTATCTGCCCTTTCACAAATTCCAATTTAAACCAGCGGAATCATTGCAGAAATATGTTTGATTATGTCAAATAATAATATACATAACAGAAACCGTTAACAACATGACGTCAATGAAACATCACCAATGCTTCACACAAATCATCATATTTGTTGTTTTTGAATATAGATAACGTGTTGTGGTTTCAACCATCGGTTTCGGTTCTAATGCTACTCCTTGAAATACATATAGCATACCTAAATTTTCCATATCCATATTTATTTCACATTGGTTATTTTGTAAAGTGTAAAATCTACTAGACAGTGAGTGTTTATACTATGATTCCGTTTTTTTATAGTATATCTATGATACACTGCAATAATGTTTTGTGTGTTTTTGTACAGAAACAAATCACCAGTCTTTTGAATATAAAAAAGGACGCAAAAGAAAACCGAAGGGGCAGACATAAGAACATGAGATTGGGACTATTGGGAAAGAGCTTCTAACCCTTCCTGTTTGTTTGTTTGTTTGAATGGGGTTTAACGCCACTTTCAACAATATTTCAGTCATATCGCGGCGGTCAGTTTTAC
>JAULBM010070198.1:0-10092 GCA_032357055.1 Geukensia granosissima | reverse complement strand
TAAGCATTCAACTGAAACAGATCAAAATTAATCTGTGTTATTAAGATGCTTTCATTGGATTTATAAAAATGGTTAACTAAAACGTACATGTATTTAAGATTTATAAGAGTTATGTCCCTTAACATGAGTCTACCTCCTTAAAACAAACACAAAGGAAGAAACACACATATAATTTAATGTAGCTCGAAAACCACACACCACAAAAGCCAGATAAAGAATATAAATTGTTTTCATTTAGGCAAATAGGGCATACTTTACAGATGCAACTTCATAAAGTTTCATTTAGATATCTTTATGTAGTAGTGCTTAAAAAAAAACAAAAATTGGACATACATGAAACTTTCACTCTAAAGCACATTTAATAATTTGAAAACTGTTTACCCTGAATGAGTTTCAAGGTCATCAGCAACATACATGTTATACATGTATAAAACAACCTCATATCAAGTTTCATTTAGAAATCAAATATATTTCTAAGGAGGAATATTTGGAATAAACTTTAAAAGATAAGTGATTTTATCAGTGTTCTTGAAAATCGACGGACCTGTCAGTCCTGACTGACAAAAATGACCACGGACTGACAGATGACGGTATATCGTCGGTCCCGTTGTCCGATAAAAAGTTTGTGGCGGTACATTTGTTTTTTGTAGTATTTTTCGGTTATTAGATTAATTTTATACTGGGTTATGGAAAATAGTTCCGTTGTCCATTTTATGTCCGTATTATTAGTTTTTGCTGAACCAGTCGAAATAAAAATGTCGGTGCCCAGAAAGTCACATGGCCTGTTTTTAGTGGGACTGACAAATTTTTTCTTCTATCAGTCCTGATGTCTGACAGAGAAAAAAAAAATTTCAAGAACTCTGCAATTCTTGCCAAGCAGGTAATCATATTTTACTAAGAAGTAAGCCAAAGACTTAATACAACAAACATGATTTGTTCAGTGACATTTGTTATTTACAGTTTTTGGATAGCTTTCTCATAAATGATCATTCCACATCCCCCTTTTCTATATTCCTACTCCATCTTCATCCCCAGAAAAGTTCTGGACTTAACTTGAAGCGAAGTTAGAGCCAATTACATTACTAACCCCAGCATTTACAAATTTTCAAAACATAAGATATGAACTGTCAAATTTTTCTATGGAAAATATTTTTTTATTATGATCTAAGTGTTACATGTAAGAATGTTAAATTTTCACTCCCTTACCTGCTGGAGAACAAGAGAGAATGGTATATTCTCCTTTTTATTTATGTACATTCCAGGACTGTACTTGTTTGGGAGGAGGTCAATTCCATTTATAGGAATGGGTCGTTTTATTCCTGTCATTTTACTGAATTTTTTAAAGCCTCTGCAACTTCAACTACATCCCATAAAACAAAGGCACTTCATTGTACTCCATATCAGGTGCTTTTTGATACAGTTATATACACTTAATCCAGAGATTATTCCTATTTTTTTCAACATTCTGAACACCCATCAGTCTCAAGCACTTCTTCTATTTTTGTTTTATCTTTGAATTTTTATATTATTATTACATATTAAAATTTAATAATTGTTCCATATTATAATTAAATCCATATTAGTTAAAACAACTTCAAGCCTTTCAATTCACTCCAAAGAAGATTAAACAACACTTTTATTAAGGAATCACGATACTTCTTATTATTATTCCTTTATAATTACACGGTCTTTAAATTTCACACACCTAATAAATCCCTGTGAATAAGAATTTGAAGTAAATTAAATCAACACAAGTTCATTATTTTTTGTTAAAATGTCAAATGAATCCAATTTTTGCATAAAATCTTTAGTGGAAAAGAACAGTTCAAATTTATATTTAATCTTGGTGTCCTCTGGGGTGAGATAATGCACAAAGCAATTTTGTTGATACAACTCATTTAAAAACGTCACTTTTTGTTTTTACAGGTGATTCAAATAAAGGATAAACAGTAATTTCTTAAAGCGAAATGAAACATCCACGAAATAGCCACAGGGAGATTGGTGAAGGACATCGAAAGAGAGGAAGACCATAAAACAGTCACATAATCATTTAAATAAAAAAATCTCCGTTGACAGTGCACACCTAACAGATTAATACAGATAGTATCCCAGAACGACTTTTAAGGGTCAGAAGAAACAAACGGAAAACCAACGCAAAGAATAATCCGTGTTTCTGTCCCTTTAATAACTTCTTGAGGCTTAAGGTTATCAATGAATAAAAGTATCCAGTGTTTATTCATGAAGGTTTTATACCCTAATCGTTTTTTAATTTTCAAATTTCCACGGTCAATGTAATGCTTTCTAAACATCCAACATGAAAATTTGTTTCTATTTCAGAAGGCCGTGTTTTATTCCTAATTTATCACCATACCCTCTACAGTTCCTTCAAATATTTTTGGAACATTAAGATATAGATAGTATTATTGAATACTTATGTCAGAAAGGTTAAAATGATTAAAACTTGGATTATAAGCATGTCATGTTATTGTGGAATGTTGGCTACTTATTGAACTTGATAACAAACAAATTGACACTTCAGTAAAATATCAGCTCAAAGAATTGGACCAATTTCATTATTTAGCTTCAGTATTTATAACTAACTTGTTTGATTACGACAAATGGCCACTTTTACTTCTTATAAATAACAGTTTGCAAAGAATATTTTACACACTCATAAATTTGCTATCTGTCACCACAATCACCACTCCTTGTAAAAGCTCTAAATTGCTCCAAATAAGATAATGTTTATGTATAAAATAACACTACTCATACCTGATATTATTTAAACAGTAATGAAAAAGACAAACCTAAGACCACAATTCCTGACTTGGGACAGGCACATTAGACATTAAACGAGTTATGAGTGTAGGTTGGCCTTATTTCAAAGTATTTGCTTTTTAAAAAGTGCACAAATGAAGTATTTACAATTTTTAAGTGTTTTCACATACAAGACACAGACAGTAACATCATGACTTTTTAAGTTCAACATTTACTGTAAATCATTATTTTCTATCATCTTAAATAAAGCATTTTATGTCTTTAATTTTGAATTCATATTTTTTATTTTTTTCATATTCATAAATGGAACTTTAAATTTATTGACAATTGTTGGGCCCAGACATGTGAAAACGGACTGAGGTAAGACAACAAAATATGCCAGTCATCACCACAGAAACAGACAAACCTCCAGGGAGAGAATTAACCATAAATATAAATTAAAATACCACTATATAAGACATAATGGTATCAGGACAAAATTTCATTCATGGAAAATTTAATTTTGCAAGGGTATTTTTACCTGTGTAAATATTTCCTTTTATCAATTTATAAAATTTCTGTGGTAAAGTAGACAAATTTATTGATGAGAATTTTAACAATATTATTTGCATAGTTATAAAACTGTAATATAAACCCAACTTTGTAATCAAGGACAAATAGTGAGGGTAGTGGACTTTAAAAGCAATATTTGCCCAAGTCCTTCAACATCATTTCATAATTTTGGACAACAACTTGAAAATGCTACACATTTGTATAAATATGTATCATATAAATTAACAAATCACAACAGGTTTCCCATAAAAGTACTGTTTATATATAGTGTGTAGCAATGTGCTGAAAACACAAGTTTTCATTCATTTAATTTTTCAAGATGCTTCTTCTTTGTTTTTCCATTTTAGGAAAAAATTACCTCATTTAAAGCCATTTTACTTTCAACTCTTTTGGAAGTTCTTCAGCTTATAACTTATATCATATTTCAAACATTTTATTCTAAATATAGATATATTTCATCATAATTTGAAAGTCATTATTACTTTTGATGAAATTGCATTTCCAGCTGGTATTTGCTCTTTGATTGTTTTTACAGGGTGGAGAAATAGAACTGGTTTTACAATATATTTTCAATTGAGGCTTTTTGACCATAAAATATTCAAGATATTTTATATACAGGCAGAAGGTGCAGAATCATCTCGAAGAGTGAACAGTTTTAAATAAATCAAATCCAAATTTAATTTGAAGGTTCATATCTTTAGTGTCAACAAAGAATTTGCAACAGAAATCTTATCTCCAAATCTGTGATTCAACCTTCTCCATTCAATATAACATTACTTAGCCTATATTAATAACAAATTTACAAAAGAAGCTTACCATATGTAAATTAAACGGTAAATCTAAACCCTGCTCTAATCTCAAATTAAACGATTAAAGAATAAAATTAGTTTAACGAGATAACACAGAGAGATTAGGTCCATGTAAATTCCCTTGGTACTTAAGTAATTAAGGATACATATTCTAGGCTTATCCTCATATTTGTACACCAAATCCCTTTTTGACGCCAATCTATGTCAACATAGGTAGTTTGTATACTTTTGTACATGTAGGTATTTGGAACATGGAAAATCTTAATATAAACAAGACCAACAAATCAATTATCAATCACTGTCTTAAGAAAACATGGGTTGAAAATTCTTTTACCAATTTTTTGGCAACATATCCCTATATTACTAACAAACAGCTAAATACAATTTTTACATGACACATTTTAGCGACTGCCAAAAGTCCCTTACACATAAAGAATTCAAAGATATCAAAAGGGCAGACAGAAGTCATTAGATTAGAAGACAGACAAGACAATGGCCAACAAAAAAGAAACGAAAGACAATCATAGTACCTTTTACGCACAACACTTCCCTGAAAACTAAAGCTGGACTAAAATAAACTCTACAAAAACTGGGTGAGTTCAGGTGCTCCGGAAGGGTAGCAACTCCTGTTCCACTTTTTGCATCCGTTGTGTTACTCAGTAGAAAAAGCTGGTGTTTATTCACAATCAATGTTAGTCACAACCGGTATAGGATTACAACTTTCTTATAATTAAATTATAAATGTGCAGTGACAGAGAAAAGTGCAGTATATCATCAAGCTTCCTTTACTATCCATTGTTTTTCATTACTTTCTACTACATTCTACAAATTTCTGGATTAGCCAGGAAGGGTAACAAGAGTTGCCAGATATTAACAACAATACACAACCAGCAGTTACCAACAAGCAGTCAAAAAACGCTGTTTGCTGACACTTGGTTCATGCTGTAGTGAGTGTCTTTCAACTATACTGGGTATTCTGATTGCTTTATTGAATGTTACTTAAGATCCAGCAGCAATTATTACATGCATATTCAGGACAAGAGCACATTGATTAGAGATCCCTGCTTTGTACTGGACTGACACACTGAGCCATGCATATTCTGGAGTAGAGTATATTAATGAGTGATGATGAATGAATGTTCTCACTTTGTACTACATGAACACAATGGGCTAGATTTTCAATGTGTTATCTCATAAAAGCAACAGTCTACAGTCAGACATGACACTTCAGTCAGACACATAATCTGACTCGGGGCCGATTAGTTTTTTGCTCTTACTCCTAAATGCTGCTGGCTAAGCAGAGAAGTAGTAAATACTAATTAATGTCTTTAGTTTGACCTGGCCAGAGATCACACCCACCACCTTCCCCACTAGAGGTGAGCATGCTAACTGTTACTCCTCTATGGTAAACTTTTATAACTGTATAGTTTTATATAATGGTCATCTTATAATCTTCATAAGGGTCAATGTACTAGACATTAAACAAGCAGTTGACCAGTACAAATTAAGGCAATAAAAATGTTCATTATATATGACACAACACAAGTGACAAAATACCATTATGCCACCAGTAGATCTTGTACAACTTCACAGTACAACAAGATCCTACATACAAATTTTTACTGTTCTGAATGTCTACAGTTAATTAGTCTTAAGATGGACTTAATCTGTTCATTCCCCATTGATGTCAGTATGTGAAATAATAAAATCTAATTTGAAACTATTAATAAAAAGAACATTAAAGTAAACCAACTAAAAGCTTAATACCAAGAGATTATGAAATCAATGTTGGCATTATTTTTTTAAACTGTTAGAAGGAAATCTTAATATATTATAAAATTTTGTTAAATGGACTAGCTCTCAAAGCCTTCTCTAAGAACATAGAGAAAATGTGTCTGGCAAATAGGAAGTAGATAAACATTGGACCTGAAAAAGGGAGACATGGTACAACTCACCCCTATAGCAGACCAAATATCAAATCAATTAACATACACAAGCCAAGAAATCTATGACAAAAAATTTACAGCACAGAGATCTCATTGGATGTACAAAAGTAGGGATGAGGGTAAAACTTAATGTCCTTGTCACAAAGGCAGGGCAATAAAAAAGGTGGAGGTATTTTACCCTTTATCAAAGGAAAATCCCAGAGGAGACAAAATATTTGACAATAATTATAGAACCTCACTTGTCTTTATCCTTGAGAATCTGAAAACCATTAAATTTCAGAGCAGACTTAAGTGACATGTTTTTTTTTAAAGTAGGACTTTAAATAAACCCTTTTACTGATGCTGTGTTCATGCTTTTGAAGTTTATGTGGAAGCAGCTATTGGGTGTACAAAATACGACAACACAATAGTTTCGATGACATATTTGATTGTCCTCTAACGTCATTTTTAAGGATAATATGATATTTTCCACTCAAAGTAACAGGAACGCAGTAAAATGGTCTATTATTCAGCATATACCAAAACATTTCAAAATATGCCAGATTCATTTCAGCATAAACCTAAACCATTTTGAAATTTTACACTGATTTCCAAATGCATTATATTGAAGACAAATAAATCTTTCTGGCATCCAAGCCTTTAGTTTTTATAGGTAAATGTTTCCATTAAAATAAGTCATATATTATATTTCATTATAATTTAATGACCGTCATTATAATTTTTTGAGGTGACAACTGAACAAACTATTAAAGAGATATTCCACAACTTTGTCCCATGTAAGTTTATAATCTCTCAAATGAATGTCATGTTACCCTGGGGTTACAGAAAAACATGACCATGCTTAATGTAGCATATTTTGTAGTATGTTATAATCCATTTTGTCTTTTGTGAAAATGGTTTAAAAAATGACTGGATTCACCCATAAAACAATATGTTATAGAAAAAAAAAACAATAATTTATTTGCAGTGGTATTATTTTAATGAATTTTGCAATCGTCATGATAGACAGTTGTTTCAAAATTGAATGTGCTCTGCAAAGCAGTAATAGATTCTTATACAAATGTAAGCAGAGTGTCCCAGGAGCCTGTATATCTCAGATGATACTGCATTGCTAATAACATGAAGAAAATTAAGTCTGTCCAACATATGTTCAACTACTAAAACAAAGCTCTATGGAGAAATTAATGTTAAACTGGTGGCATATTTATTTCCAATCATAATTAAATATTAAAACAAGTCTGGCTGTGGCAATCATCTGGACTATGTAATCAACATGAAAAACATTAACTTTTGTAGAGGATCCTTCAAACAAAAAATCATATGAATTGGCTTGTTGGTTTCAGACAAAATGAAATATAAACAAATTTATCATAGATTCCTATGTTAAAACCAAGTCTGACTGTGACAGCCATCTTGGATATCAAATCAGCACAAAAACATAACTTTTGTAAAGGACAATCCAACGATCAGTCACACTTAAAATCATTTCAATGAGCTAAGTAGTTTCAGGCAAGAAGAAATTTGAACAAATCTCTCAAAGGGTCCACAGTGTTAAACCATGTCTGGCTGGCTGTGGCAGTCAATTTGAATATCCGATCAGCACAAAACACATATCTTTAGTAGAGGAGCAATCCAAAGATAATAAACATCACATATCATATCAAACAGCTTTGTACCGTAATTTCAGACACAGTGAAATTTGGATAAATTTACCATAGGGCCCAAACTAAGTCTGGCTGTGGTGGATAGCTTGAATATCAAATTGTCACAAAAGACATTTGTATAGGATCATTCACACAATTAATCAAGTAGCTTCTGACAAGAAGTACATTGAAGTTTAAGGCAGAAGTGCATTATGTGGCCCTGGCAGCCTTTCTTTTTTACATTCAGCAAAAAAAACCCATAACTTTTGAAAAGGACATTCTAATGCACATCCTTGTAAAAGTTGGTCCAAATGTTTTTAAAGAAAATTAAAGATAATTCCATAATTCATACACATCTTGTTCAAATGTTGGGTGGAAAGACAGATGATTGACCCAAAGTTTAGCCATAGCTTACATGACTAGGTGAGCTAAAAAGTGGGTCTTAATTCCATAAACTTTTCACAAAATTATGCCATTTAATCGTATTCTATAATGGGTTAAAATTTTCCACAGCAAGTAAAATCCACAAAATACCAAGAATTGAATAAATTCCTCTCCATGCATATTTTATTGGGATAGGAAATTTCAGTTATAAAAATGTCATCTTACTCAAATTTATTGAGAAAGGAAATATCATTTATAAATTGAAATCGTCTACGATAGTCTACGATCTCGTGTCACTGTGTGTAACGGCTTGCTCAATAATATTTACAATGTTTATGATTGAACAATATGTTACAATTACAACAGGATCAAGATTACAATAAGGAAACGAAAGAAATACTACAAATGTTTACTGGCCATCCTGCATAGCAAACTAATATTTTTAAATTTTAAATTTTTCTCTAATTTACAGATTTAATGTTAATATTTCACATAATAACAATTTCTATCAAGGCCTTTCTATAACTTAGCCAGCTCCAAAATTTAGAAAGGAAACATTCAGCCTGTATAGTGCATTATTAACAGGTATGATATTATAATTTGTACTGTCAAAATCAGGACAAGAGGCCAGCACATAATGGGCAGAGCAGATCAGAGAAAATATCGCTTATAGGATATAAAGTCTAGAACTTCTTAACACTGAATATTCTGTGATAATATTTGGCATACAAGTGATTGCACTTAGTTTTCACAGCTTTAAAATGCCTGCTTATGCTTTTTAAATTCCTCTAGTTTAGTAAATTTTAAAGGCTGAAGCATTAGGCATTTTACCTGTCACCCCAAAGTGCATTATATTTCAATTACATAATAACATATGGCCTGAGACCACAATTAATTTACCTTCACCCTTTTGTCCATTAAAATAGTTTCGCTGAAGGGTTGAAAAACTTGATTTTTTTAACAATTTTGGTGAACCTGACATAAAGGTTGTGATTTGGCTACATGCAGTGGGGTCAAATTTGAGGACATTGGAAGCAGACGGACAGAATTTTAACCCCCACAAATACATTTTTGCCATTATTTTGAGTTAGCATTGATAGAATTTTCTCTAATTTTGATATGATTCCAGCCTGGCACTGCACTTTGAGTAAAAGAAAAATTATCAATTTTGTGGTGGTGCGATTTTTTAAATATCATTTTAAAATATGCCAATATTTCCAAAAAATGCACTACGGCAAATAATTGTGGTCCTCGACCATATGTAAATATTTAGGTGTGACATACTTGCGGCCAATACAATTAGAGCCAAAAACTTAACAATAATATTAACATTTCAACAATTTAAAAAATTTACGTTATTTGCCCCTTTGGTATCTTCGAAGTCAGTAACTTAAGCACGTGCACTTTAATACAAAAAAAAGCTTGACATATTAAGACCATTTATTTTTCTGTTCAACAAACAGTTTAAGATAACATAATACTAAAGCTATTATGATGTTCAAATTTCTGAGCCGAAAACGGACCTTACTGCACCTTCTCCCTTTGGAATTTTTTTTTCAATACAAACTATATAGAATAATAAGTTTTTGCCTCTTTTCATTCTTCATCCGTTTTCTTGGAAAAACTAGGCTAGACCCTTGTCCTTAAACGTCCATAACAGTTTCTCACAAGACGATATTTGGCCAAAATTCCTATATGGGCTTATGTTAAAAATATCTTTCCATGGTAAAATCTTGAATAAACCATCTGCAAAATCTGCACGGATTTCCTAGAAAAATTCGAGGAAACAGTTTTGTAACAGAAAATTTCGACCAATAAAATGGTTATACTGATCTTCCTAATTTTGGTTCCTAGGGTTTCTAATGATGAAGGTAAATCGTGAAAAGCGCTTTACACACAATTATTTATCCCCGGCTTAGTAAAAATCTCGGATTTTGATTGGCTGACGTCACGTATATAAAAAAGCCATATACCCGGGCG
>JAULBM010070187.1:0-10092 GCA_032357055.1 Geukensia granosissima | reverse complement strand
CCGACCTTGGGCAGGTAACTGACAAACCTTATCACGTGCGGTGCGAGTTAAACGCAACCCGTTATTGTATGGTACAACTCACGCCGTATTGGTGATAGGATACAGTGATCTGTACAGGTAAATTTAAATCAACTACCTAGACCACTCGGCGACAATAATAATAATGACACCTACAGTAAAAATGTGTCTTCATCAAATGACTAAAGCCAATGGAAGCAAACCAAAGTCCCTGTTCACCAACAAAAACAAAAACAATATTTAAATGATTATATTACTTTTTTCTGCGTCGTTCTCTAAAATGATTCGAAGGTGTGGGTATAGTCAGTCCCACTCCATGAGCAAACAGCATGGAATCAGAAAACACGTGTTTAGTTTTCTCAGTTTCAACTGGATCTCCACGTTTCCAATTATCTGGTCGTGGCACACACAGAACGTGCAGGATACTAATGGCAAATGCTAGGCCAATGTTCTGTACCAGTTCTGTTGATTTGGCATCAATCTCAAGCTGGCCATTTTGAAAGTCAATGGTACATGATTCAATTGTTATCTTGCATTTGTGTTCCTCGTAATGAAGCTTTAATGTTTTGATGATTCCACTGTTGCATTTAAAGAATTTGAAGCGTAGAGCACCTGAAATAAAATATAAATCAGTCTGTCTCAAGTTTAATAAAGTTGATTAATACTGAAACAATCATATCCAAACAATTGCAATATCACTTAAAATTCAACAACAATATTATATTAAATCACAGGAATTTATATATAAATACACCACATGTTACTAGCGATATACTGGCGCGAATTTCAACTTGAATTCGGCTCATGCTTTACAGATGATTTTCTTTCACTGAACACTGTTCGTTTTAGTAATTACCTATTCACATATAACAAAATGAGCTTGAAAAAAGGACGATACAGACAGCCCTGTTTCTGCCCCATATCGCGGTCTTCAACTCGAAATAGACACTGGGGAAGACTGCAAACAAAACTGAATTTAAAACGTGTTGACTTCACCTTTCAAATAGTCAACTTCCCATTTAAAGTAGTAACATTTCAGCTGTTTCATCGTACGACTTACGCGTCTCATTTTAAGAGAACGTGAACAGATTTAATTTGCCCAATGCCAAACAAAATCTAAGAATGCAAATACCGAAAAAGATCCCATCAATAAATATAATTTTTAGAATGACAGTTAAATGGACGAGTACTCTTCTAACAGGAGATCAGCATTAAAATAGGCATTAATTATACGCCTCTCCTTAACAACTTGTCTCCTCAATAATTTGAGAGTGTTTCAGAAAAGATTTTTAAGTATCAACCAATCAGAAATAAGAATCGTCAAATCGGGGACGAAATCAGGAATTAACTTTCAAAAAGACCTTACATTGATGTATCCTTTGAAATTAGCCAACAGGTTTTACAAGAGACGTTTTAATATATCAGCTAAAGGGGTTTCACTGAACGTTTTTATATTAGCCAATCAAAAAGAAGAATCGTCCATGGCGGCCATGTTTCTGTCGGATCGTGATGATATGAGCAAAACTTAATAAAAAATATTACATAGGTGCTCATTTGCAAATTTGGTTAAATTTGGCCCGAAACTGTTTTAGACGGACGCACGATGAACGCCAAGTGGTGACAAAAAGCTTACATGGCATTTGACCAGATGAGCTAAAAAGTTGTCAAATGACCTGAAATAATTCTGAAGCTTCTTACATATTCAAACGGTAATGGATACAGACGTAATATTTGGATTTCAGAGCAAAAAGATTCTTTCTGCTGACGGTTTGACGAATTACATACTGACATTTCACACTAAAACTTTTCATGAGTGTTGCATCTGACATTTTGCTTGAGCGACATTAATCAACCAAACTATATACTACTTCAGCTATATTGCTAATTGGAATCAGGTTTCCAATTTATGTAGGTATTTCAGGTTAGTGGTCACCTTTTCAGTAATTAAATTGTGCAGGTTTCTCTGACTAAATTTAAGACATATGGTCCAGATATAGGCAAGGGGGTAGGGTCTGAGACCATTATGATTTATCTCACTACTAGTATGTGCTGTGCTGTGCTGTGTATATACCAAGTCCTATCTAGCTCATATGTTTTGGTTTTTGTCTTGTTTATTTGTTCTTTTTGTTTTGTTGGATTGTTAGCCGATGTCATTTGTTTTCATTTAATTACCACTCCCATTATCCTGTTATTTTATATATTTGACTGACTTAATGGTTTTCTCTCCCTTCACCTTTCTTAACAAAGAATGTTACTATTCGAAAGTTTTGGAATTATGAATGACCTTGAACACTTCATCAAATGCTCTTGTTTTAAGCAATCAATTTTGTTCGTTCGTATGGTATTTCTGCGAAACGACAAGTTATACCTGGTTCTTCATCCGTCACAAACCATGAGCCAACAACTATAGCCCAGTCACCATCGTTGTCTTGTATCAAAACACCCCTTTCTTTGTATCTTGGATCAAGAGTGATACAAGGTCTTGCACCATTGAAAACCTAAAATTCAAACATAATCTGTCAAGGAAAAAATGATTTAAATCAGAGAAGAAGAAGCAGCATTTACTGTCGCGGCAGTCTATCTGAATTTACACAACTATCGTTGTTAAAAAAATGAAAGGAGAAAGCAGTTTTGAATGCTACATGTTACGTGTTGTACAACAATGTGCGTATTAAATTACATCACTAATAAAGCGTACATATAGGAACTTTTAGAACATACCATTGATGGCAAAGGCAGTTGTGACGAATCTACAAGTCTCACAGTAACAATGGGCTTCTCTGCTCCTTCCTTGTAGATTTGGACGGCAGATATAGTGTGAAGAGGTACGTGCATCACTCGGCAGATAAACTCAAAGTTGTTCTTGTCATCTCGCATTCTAGAATAAAGACAGTTAGCCTCAAATTAAATGCTATATCAACTGTCAAAGCGGCAAACTGCAAAAAATTTGTAACGTTTAAACCTTGGTAAATATATTTGGTAACAATAGTAACAACAAATTTAGAGACATCCAAGATACAAATCTACTAAACCGAATAGACATGAAACCCAATTACAAACGGAAATCAAAGCGAGCTTATATTTCTCTTCCAAATACAATTTATTGACGTTTATAAAATATATTATTTAGATTTGATTACACGCAAATAAAAACGAAACACATCTCTTCTCTATACTGTCAAAGCCAACTAACTGGTCACTGTGAGCAAAAGTGTATTGTTTGTCGTTTTCAACCTGACGGCATTGTTAACTTAAAGAAATTAGATAATAATTATTAGCAACATTTCTATTTCAGTTTTTAAAACTTACTTTTGATCGGCAAAATAGCAGGCATTGCAATTCTCTAAAGGATCATGTATTGTATATTCTGGTATAGCAATTGTTCCGAGGTCTCTTGGATACAGAATCGTTTCAAATTCCTCTGTAAGCAAAGTAAATGTACTCAGATCACTCCTGTCTTCTATTCTTCCGCTAATATACAACACATAATGTTCTTTTTCTGGGTCATCAAAGCTCACAGTCTCTTGGAAGATTTTCTGAGTAGAACTAACCCAGTCTCCCATTTGTGCAATGTTTAGTTCAGCTTCTAGACATGAGTCTCCTGACACATCATCCCCACAACTACTAACTCCAGACGAACCTGACATACTTTCATGATCATCCGATCTTTCGGATTTCTTCCATTTTGCACTTGTTGTGTTTTGTGATTGTAAACTACTTTTTGATCCTTTTGTTTCATCTTTCTCTAGCACTGTGTCCATAATTACTACACCAGATTCAGAACTAACTGTACTTCTATCGAAATCATCTTTCCTAAATTTCGCTAACCGGATAATTACGGAACTGTGCTGTGTTACTGGGTCATACTCGAATGGTCTGGCCGCACCAGCAACACATTCTAAATTTGGACCTATCAATGACATCAGTAACTGACGACCATTATCATATTGGTGTGCCAGTTCCTCTTTGAAACCTAAATATACATCAACCTGGTACTGTTTCACAGGTGTGCCGTCTCTTCCCTTTTCTAAAGCCATAAAATCGAAGTTGACCATTACTGGCTTTTGCTTAAATTCAGATGGCAAAACAATTTTGGGTTCCTCAAACCTACCTCTAGTTGTCTCACCTCGGTACATCGCACCTGGAAACTGGTAATTTTCCCCATAAAGTTCATGCCACAATTTTCCTGTAATTTTGTACGAAATGGACAGTTTCGAGCCATCAGATCGGTCGGTAGTTGTATCGTCATGGGTCAACATAAAACCTAGAATTTTCTCAGTGTCCTCTTTGTACTTAATTGGATGAAGTTGGTGGGTATGCCATATTAAATCAATATCATAACATGGTACAAGAAACGTCTTTTCTGTGCATTGTTTTAGGTACAAAAATTTTTGGTAGCGTTCATATGCCAGACGAACGTATTTCTTGTCACGATAATGTGGTAGGCTCACATTAAAAAAAAATTTCCCTTGTCGACAAGTGGCAGATTCAATGTTGTATCCAAGTCTAGAAGAATGTGTGCAAATGTTTTGGTCAACGTCTGGTCCATAATTTTCGGCGTCGGGTAAGTCTACTATAAATGGCTCTTTAGGATACCTTTTCTCCCATAATTCTTGAGTTTTTAAAAGACGCACTTCCCTTTCGTCCATTCGAAACACTTTATGATCTATTATTCGCCCAAACATTCGTTCACAATCAGCAATGTATGCTTTTGGTGCTAGCATGTGACAGTGCCAAATCCATTCTATGTCCAAAGGTGCTACCAAATAGTCCTTCTGAGATGCTACCAGAGGTAGCCAAAATTCTTCATATCTTTTAATAGCACGTCTTTTGTATGGACCACAATATAAACATGGATATTCGTCGACAATCTCAAGAAACTCCAAATGACCTAGAGCAGCCTCGGTTAGATTTACACTTAGAGCTATTTGTGTAGCTTCTCTAGCAGCTTCTTTGGGATGTCCTGAAAAACAATATAAAGTATTCTTTTCTGAATTATTGTATTTAAAATCGCCGTTAAACTGAAGAGTTTGTACATTATTCTTAGTCCGTCAAGAAATCAGCAAAGGAAATATATAGTAATTTAAAAATGAAATAGAGAGTTGTCTAACTCTTTGGTTATTCATTGAACTCACATATGCTTGTCTATTATTTGGAGTCTAGTATCCACACCTACCCGCTGAATTTTCAGTGGGTAAGTTTGGGTGATGATCCAAATTATAGAGATATAAGTGTCTGTGGTTGAAGTCTATTATTAAGTAACCTTTTAAAGCAGTTTTATAGGTTTAAAGTTTAATAAGTTCCATTATATACTGATCCATTAACCAAAGTCAACACGCTGATAAACTGTGTGGTTCTCATATTTTCTGCTAGTAATTTATTTTCCCAAAAAGCAAAACTGAGAAAAAGACATTTCTAACATATTTTGAACGTGAACGGGATTTATTCTTTAAGATATATTAATTGCAGATACTTATCTTACTTTTTCTTGTAAGCGTAGGAATTTCTTCTTCCGTCTTTTGTCTGTCAATCTTGGATGGCCCAGGGTCGACAATCACAGACATGACGTCTGTCATGAAGTGAAAACAGCACTGAAAATATTATTAGTAAAATCAGCTCCAACACCGTGGCATTATCCCCCAAAACGGTAAATTGACGAGTATTAAACTATAGGTTGTTTCGGTATTCTACTCCATACATGATTTTGTTTATTAATTGCGAGGGGATTAGTGTGCAACCATGATTTCTTCTGTTTTTACATTGTGATTTAAAAGCAGAATAATATATTACATATATTGTGGTGAGTTGAAATTTACAAGTCAGGTCATTTCAATATTATAAATACTATCGGAATTATTGTTAATCATTCAGATTATGATCTGTGAGATGATAAGACTGATAAATTTTATTTTGTTGTGATATATAATATAATATAGCAACGTTTACAATTCTTTAACTAAAACTATCACAGCCCAGGATAGTTATTCAAGATGAGATAAGATGCCAAAAACTGACGTATGGTAAATGAGTTACTTAGAGCGTCAACTTAACACAATGAACCTTTAATTTACAGATTAATCATGATAACAATAATCAACAATTAAACATATGTCCGTTAAATTCCTTTACACAATAAGTCTTTAAATCATCTAAATATTGCTTATATAACAATAGACGGACACAAACTATAATGGCTAGTCCGTTAAAAACAACTACAAAACATTTTGTAAGAGCTAGCTCATGTATGTGGACAATCTGCAATTAAAGATTATAAAGACTGAATGTGACTATATTTTTATTTATACATGTTCTTTCTTAAAGCTTAGTTTGAGCATTTCGAATCGTTCGAAAACTAGTCGGGAAAGGGGCTGCTGCTGATAGCATGGGTTACTGGCCCAGCTTGATGTCGCCGATAGTCAGTAAGCCAAGACCCACGGCTATGCTGTTGACAACAGAAAGACTACACAACTGTTAAGAAGATATCCAATGTAAAACCTCCAATGTACTGCATGGCTAGTTTTTTTTCAATATTCTGGTCATATTCAATGCCACCGAAATTTATTTATCCAAGAATAATTCATGACCATTTTTTTCACGAGTTTATGACCAATAAAATGATTATTTCCCTAATTTCAAATAGTGTCACTCAAGAAATGTTTTTTTTCACTTGCATTTGCACACCTTTTAAATTAAGCTTACCTGAAGATTACAGTTTTTCACCTGACCGGATGTTTACGTTATGTTGCCAAACGATATTGGGGGAAGTAACTCTATTAGTTCTCCAACTACTATGTTGAAATATTCTCCAAATTTGTCTAGTGGATGATTTTAACACATATACAAAAACATACAACATATATGATCAAATATGCCATTTCATAAATTTTGATATAAACACTGTAAAAATACGTTTATGATGATAATACTTCTCTGATATTTAACAGTAACTTATATAGAAAAAGGATATGCGGTAAGATCGTCCATAAGACACCCATCAAAACGTGTAAATCTCATACTTCTTCATGTTGCCCTATGGCCTTTAATAATGGATACATGTCCAAAGAGTTTATTAAAAAAAAAACAGGAAATAACTGGATATAAGCTGATACTAAGCATATTTTAAATTTTGAAGTGCACATTGTTAACACGTCAGAGCTGGGAATAACAAAATGTTGGAAATTTTACATGCAATGGTTAATGTGTGATGGATTCTTGTGTAGCATCCACCCCAAGCCTTATTGAAAATTGTTTCAAGAATTTCATATTTTACTATTTGATCCCATACTGCTAGATATATATACATTTTGTTTGTTTTGGTTTTTTTTCATATACAGATGAACAAGATCCCACAGAATTATATTCAGATGATGTATGCATTAGACCAAAATGGAGAAGAAAAAAATTGAAATTCATAATAAAAAAAACTTTTGATTTTGAAGTGTCGAATCAAGATGTTGTGGAAAATCTGATGATGAATTTTGTTCATTCATGAAAATAGTTGCATTATCAAAGATAGATAGATAGATAGTTTATTTCTCTAAACCGATCAACAAAGGAACAGATAACAAATTGCATATACACAATAAAGTAAATAACAATGACTATAAGGTGGCATAGATACATAAATGATACATTACAATAAACAAAATAAAAGTGTCTGAGACTGAAAGAAAGACAATTAACAGTAGGACTACAGTGTGACTACAGTGTAGGAGGACTGACTTTATCATTTATTACTCATATGAAATTACACAATTTTTTAAAGGTAGAAATTCTTTTAGTACAAAACAAAGCTTGCAGTTTTATTGCATTTGGTCTATTATGGAAAGACGATGGTATATTTTTTCTATCGTATTCAAAATAAGGACATTCAAGGTTATAATGAAATTCAGCGCCTAGACGTAAATAAACATTGTTAGTTTATGACAGTTCTAAGTTTATGTTGAACAAAAATAAATTCTTTAGAAGTTAATGTAGACATATCTTTGTTTGCTGGATATCTTGCGTATAACACATTGTTAGTTTTAGGCAATTCTAAGCTTATTTTAATCAATAATAGGTTCTTTAGAAGTAAGTGTAGACCTACCTGCATATGTTGGACATCTAGGAGAATCGATAACTTTAGGATGTACAATTCATCTCGCATCTACCTGCTCAGCAGTTAGTACAGTTTATTGGTATAAACAAAATTTACAAATTCCTGATAAACATCATTCAGTCAAATACATTGGTAGTTCGCCAGACAACCCATCACTAACAATTAAAAACCTGGCTTGGAATGATGGAGGTTCCTACCTTTGTTCAGCAACAAGCAAGGAAGGAAGGAGTGCCAACAGTACAGCAACAATCTTGTCAATAAAGGTAGACGGTAAGCACATTTCTTCTCCTATGCAAAGAATGAAGCAGCGAGTTTCTATGAGAATAATACATCTCCGCAAATAAAATTTATCAACAAAACAAATCCTTCAGAATGCCATCATTACATACAGATAAATCCGTTCTGACATGTCTCTTAAGTAATCTGGCTTGTTACGTGTTTAGAAGGGTAGATTAACGAACTTCTCTAGTTTTATCCATTTCACAGAATCCAGTGACACATAATTTTATATCTTCATTTTATTAAAATATTTGAAAATCATCGAGTTTTCTTTATTTCTCCTTTAAACCTGAAAGAATTTGATCAATATTTAATGCCTGTTTTTTAACTTTAACTATGACAAGTAAAAACTTGTTATTAAGCCAGTTTCCGTTAACGCTCCAATAACAGATTGCCTAACAGTAATGTCTCAGACTATTAGTAACGATGAAACAGGTAAAACTCAACAAACATGAGCGAAATTTAAAGATAATTTTTTCAAACGTTTTGAAACAAATGCAATGCAAAATTGTTTCGGCTTCAACCGATTGATTTTCGGGAAATGGAATGCAAACAGATGTTCCTTGATAAACTGTATTAAATGAATGGTTTCCAGTTTTGTGGGCAATAAAAAGAAATCTTGTAGAAATGAATTCCAGCTGCACCTATTTGTTCTGAAAATAGAATGGACAGTGCCATCAAATAATAAACGAGTGCCAAATTTAAAAAAAAACTTCCATTTCTTCTGGTACACAACGAAAACAAATATTTTAAGTAATGAATTATTTCTAATTCTCGTATGCACAATTATTTTTTTCATGAAGGTATGGCAAAATGATAATAAAGGTAGTCAACAGGAAAGGTAATGTCTATCTTCTTATTCTCGTATGCTCAAAAACTTTTTGTTTCAATAAAAATAATAAAGATACTTTTTCTTTTACTTTTTAGAAGAACAGACAATTGCTATCATATCGGTGACTGTCTTCTTTGTGGTTCTATTTTTGGTGGTGTTCGCCGTTATAATGAAGAAACAGAAACCCTTGTTTCTATTGGAGTTAGTACACAAATTTCAGAAGTGCGAGGACGACGGTATGTATTACATGGAAAACAGGTAGTATGAATGGCCTTGATTTGTGTCAATACCTTTGACAAAATAACATGACTTAGGGAACGAACGTTTACTCTGAAGGGGTGGTAAGGTATTTCACACAAAACAATTCTGGGGCCAAACTTTATGAAAAAAATTCTGGACAGGTAATTTACAAAAAAATATTCCAATGGCAGTTACTCTCATATAGTGTAAAGTTAAATTTGGACAAAAATGTGTCACTATAACCCTTTTTAAGTAAAACGGTCGTTTACATCATTATTATGAATATCTAGACAGGTAAAAAGTCAACGTTTGACAAAGTTCGTGAAATAAAGACGAAACTGATTCAATAATAAAGGAGGTTACTTGAAAACTACTATGCTCGAAAATTTTGAATGCAAAGTAGCTAACATTTTATTAGCTCCGGATCGATCTTCTTATTTTTTTTAAGTTTGCTTTTAAAAAATTTTGATAGAATAATTTGCTACGAATAATTTTGAGATAGACAGAACAAATTTGTTGCGATTTGTTATATAAATGACATCTGTAGGGAAGGATCCAGGGGGGGGGGGGGGGCTAGGGGTGCATACTTTTGAAACGCAAAAAACATAAAAGGGCAAAGTTTGGG
>JAULBM010070176.1:0-10092 GCA_032357055.1 Geukensia granosissima | reverse complement strand
TACACTGGAATTAGATTTTTATTTTACGTCACATATGTAAACAACAGCAGCTATAGTAAGTTGAACGGATGGGTATTCTACACTGGAATTAGATTTTTATTTTACGTCACATATGTAAACAACAGCAGCTATAGTAAGTTGAACGGATGGGTATTGTACACTGGAATTAGATTTTTATTTTACGTCACATATGTAAACAACAACAGCTATAGTAAGTTGAACGGAAAAATGTGTTTTTGTTGGTTATGATTCAGTTTTATTTGCAATCATTTGATTATCATATATAATATAGGTCTCACAACGAGTGGGAATTGTTGGTGAGTTTATTATTATTTTGAAATTAAATAACGATGGTTGATAAAAGAAATTCAACTGCAACGGGTTGTGAAACAGTTTATTTTATGATTATTTCATTTTGTATGGCATTTTTGTGGGAATGTACGCGAGGAGTGAACGATGATCTCGCAGAGCAAGACTTTATCCGACCGGCCAATGGAAATATCCCAAAAATTTATCTTATCATAGAATAGACGAACCAAAAGCAAGTATCTGCTATATCACATATTGATGAATTTACGAACAAAACTTTACGACAAGAGAGATGACTTTGATTGTCCGATTGTGAACTTTCCGTTCATGTCTACCAACATTCAAGGTGCACCTGCATACGGAGTGTATATTTCTCAATTGATACGCCACTCAAGGGCTTGTGCTTCATACCAGGTTTTATTGATAGAGGATTGCAGCTGACAAGAAAGCTACTGAGCCAAGGTTTTCTCAGGGAAAGATTAGAGTCATCATTCCGGAGGTTTTTGGTCGTCGTCATTGTTTGGTTGACATTCTGAAGCATAAATATTTGTTATTGTCAGTCTTAATATTGTTCTACAGTCTAGAATTGTCTAGACGACCACATCTTCTAAGCAATAACTTTTTTATTCAATAATCTGTTGAAGACATTATGTTGCAAACGAATAAACATACCTCCGCATTTATCTGGTAGTTAAATCCACTGAAACTTTTTTCTAATTTTTCATTTTCCATAGTAGGGAACGACAACCATTTTTCGAACATTTTAATTTGCCATAAGTATGGGAATCCGCTTTGTAAGTAAAGTTTTCGGCAGTGCTGTTTCGGTGGACATTTTCCCTTAGTGACAAATAAGCAAATATTAGTTTTATCCGTATCATCCGTCACCAAGGTCGGGTCCCTTTCTTGAAAGTCCGGGTCTGAAGGTTCTGGTTTCTTTGGTTTTGATTTTGGTTGTTGCTTTTCGTTATTTGAAGCAGATGAATGATTCAAATTATCTTTTGTTGAACTTGAAACATCTTTGTTTCCTCCGGTTTTGTCATCATCATGCACTTCCTTGTCTTTTGTAGGGACGTATATAGTTTTGAGAATCCTCTCCTTTGGCCAGTTATCCATATGACAAGAGGACAGTACCCACTTGTTGTGAAATTGATCAAGTGAATGTGTTAATTTTTGCTTACAAGGTTCTGTGCATTTCTGAAATACGTGGTTGTTGCACAGGTGGAGGTGTGGACATCTTTTTTCCGAATCTTTTTCTTTACATCGATTGTTAAATATATAATTTTCACATAATGAGGGAAAGTTGCATTTAATAATAGCCTTTATATCATCGTCGTTGCAATCTTGAAGTCCAAATCGTTCCTTAAGATGTTTGTTGTTATCGTCGTCGAATGTGTGTGATAATAGACAACCATTTGGTTTACATTTTCCCCTGACAAAGCGACCACAGACATGGAAAGAATCACAGGAAGTCATATCACATTTACCTAGATTTAGTTTGTGGTTGAATCGTGAACAGATTTTTACCTCTCTGAAGAAAGGCTGAATATAAACAATTTCTTTCCCGTTCCGATAGACATGGAATCTTTGACTGTGTTGTTGAAGCCACAAATCGATATCAGACTTGCATGGAAAAAAGTCACCTAGTTTTTCTACAAACTGATCAAATGTACAACCGCTACGAAAAGTTTTAATGATTGATTTTCCCACAGTTTTATAATCTACATTAATCGTCTTGGTTTCCTCGTTATCGTCTTCAACACCTTTACTCTCTGTACCGTCTTCAACACTGTGTCTAATTCCTAACCTATGTCCACGTGCCGCAAACGCTTTAATTTCTACCAAATTCAAATTATTATTAGTTCTACTTTGATTGGTGTCTTCGCCGTCTACTTTTCGGTCTGTGTTTTTACTTGACCTTATTTGATTAGCCCTATGATGACAATTGCCTCTTCCCCTTGCATGTCCGCGGCCTCTATTTGTATTAATATCTTCACCTTCACAGTCGTCATGTCTGACTCTGGTATAACCTCCTCTGCCACGTCCACGACCTCGTCCACGAATCCATTTTCTCGAATCTTTAGAGTCGCCAGGAGGAGCTGTTTGATCTTCCAAACCAATATCAAAATCTTTAGATTTAGAAGTGATTTCGCTGGAATCCGGCAGCCACTCAGTCATCCTCAGTAGCACTTGCTTACGCGTGTGACGGAGTTATATTTCTTCAGAATATACCGATGAATACCTGAAAAAATGTGAGAATACAGACAGTCTGAAAATTAATATTTGAAGTCTGTTGTTAATAACTGGACTTTATTTTAAAATCGCCACAATTTCATTACTTCTTATGTGCTTATTCATGTTATTAGCAGAGACATATTAAAATCTTCAACTTAATACATAAATTACATAACATATGATACTTTTATACACGGGATCTTGTTTTTAAGCACTTTAAAACATTTGTATATATTAAGTTAGTTACAATCGCTATCAAACGCGCTTCGTCTAAGGAAACGTGTCACATCCCATTGGTTGTGGAGTCTGAGCTTATATATTTTTAAATTTAATTTTCTGATTGTTCTATTTTAGTTCGTATTTTGACCATGGATTTTGATTCTGATACCATCTTTAAATATAAAAAAATCAGTTTATAATAATATCCCGTTACGATTTGCTGTCATGTTCCCAAACATAAGTGGAAGTAGAAAATTGATACTGCTTTAGACATGATAGAACGAACGACTTTGGTTGTTAATTCGATTGATAATTATTGACATAAAGCAGAACAACTGAAGATCAGAACTTAGAATATTAGATGTGGTTTTAAAATGAATACCAGTGTAGAATTCTAAAAATAAAATTTAATTTCACAATTTTATTTTCAGAAATGACAATTCATATTTTATCATATCATGAAACTGATTATAAAATCAGTTTATTATCAACTAGGAAGTAAAAATCAATATCATCTGTTTATAACCGATACGATAACGAATCATTCACGTATTTGTCATTTATTTTACACATTTATTAATAATGTAACTCAATTTTTATTAGTGTTGGAGTCCTCATAGCTCATAGATATACGTTCATTTTCATTTTTTATATCGCCGTTTATGTCTCTTCTCTTTTTGTTTTAGCATTTGCCGTTTCTATCGCACTTTACCCATTTGTATGAACCGTTGGTTTTCTTTGCTTACGTTTTATAATTTTATATTTCACACAATTTTTTTTTAACTTTACATATCATCGCTACGTTTTTGAAATCATTGAAGTATTATACTGGCAGAAGAACTACAATGACCCTCATTTTAAACGTATCAACTGCGATGATGCCCAGTCAGAATTGTGACACATCGGTGATAGCACTGCATGCGTCATGATAAGATTCTACAATGAGCGTAAATAGCGAACAATGACAACTGAATAGTACCCAATGGACTTATTGTCAATAGCCGGATGTGTACGGAAGTCGGGCATCTCGGTTGGCGGCGTCTGATGATGTTTTTTCCTCCATCAATTAACAATGAAAATGACAAAAATATTGTTGTTTTAGAATTTCATGAAATCAATATTTTTGAATGTTGCGAATGAATATATATTTTTGATTAGCGTTTTCGCATGTATTTAGAGAATAATGATGATGAAGTTAATGTCCATAAATAAAGATTTGAATTTCAAAAAGATTTTGTATGTAATAAACATAAATAATAATCATGAAATGACCGCCCAGCTCGGTTTGAAAAATAGCATGGGTGCTTAAATTGATACTCCTTAGATTTTATGGTCGCCATCATGAATTGGTTTATCCATATGGTGTCAATGTTTCCCAAATAGTTGTGGACCTGCTTCCGGAAATCAACAATAAGTAAACCTCTTCTCGGATTGACATTAACCAGGATTAGAGTAAAATGACTGGTGATGCGCACGAGACAAAGGATGGTTACCTTTTCGAAATACCTGATATTATATCGGTTTTGTCAAGGAGTACGTAGAATCCAAGCTTTTGTTCTCTTTGTTTCCTTTTAATCTTATAGTTTTTTACGAATGTGTTATGTCTCTTTGTACTATACACGTTTGGTCTCTCGCATAGGTATTCTACACTGGCTTTTTCTAAATTTGGTCCGTTATCTTAGACCTTCGATACCTATAAAGTTCAAACGCAAAATACGCAAGTCAGAATTTGTTTAAATAGCACAAGAATCGGAATCACTTAATACGGAATTAAAAAAAACAACCTGAACCATTTATGTCTAGTTATCTGCGATCGAGCTGAAAGTATTGTAACTACAGGTTTAACAGCAGATATTATCGTTGAAAATATATACACATACACTGTCAATTCGCTCATAACTCTGCTAAATTACGTCCGATTTCCACCATTTTTGCAGAATTACGTTGCTCGTTGGAAGCGAAATCTTTAACATTAAAATCGCTAACTGTCTAGATCGATATCTAAATTACTGATGTTAGTTGCTGATAATCGCTTACTGTCTAGATCGATATCTAAATTACTGGTGTTCGTTGCTGATATCATAAAGATTATGATTGCCTTAAAGATCCTTTGCAATTGAACAAAATCAGCAGAAACAATGAGGGGTCAGTTGCTTAATTTTGATTTATAAACATAAATAGGACGTGAAAAGGCTTTCTGTTTCTTTTCAATAGGTTTTGTTGCAGTACGTTCTGTCCATTTTAACACAGGAAGAAATAAAAATAATTTCATTAATGCATTTCAAATTACATTTTAAGTGTGTTTAATGAAATGAATAAATAATAGTGGGGTCTCTGGTAAAATTATTAATGCTATGAAATGGATAAAAGTAGAGGAGTATAAATCTTACCAAAATGGCTGAACATCAGCAGCGAACATCCGTAAGGTATGAAGTTTATTAATGACTGGAGATAACAGATAAATATCACGTCACATAGTTTAGCTGTCTATACGCGGCATCTCAGTTAGTAACGAAAGGGTATTATTGGCAAAGGCGCAAATGAAATACGGTCCTTTCCTTATAGCTTTCCATTTAGCACGTTTAATTGGGCTTAAAACGTCATTGCAGTTCCTGTCAGTATAATACATCCTTGATAAAACCTGACCGGTCGTCATACTTATAATATTAACACATTACTTAAGGATTCTTTCATAATTGAAAATTAAAGAGTCTCCCATGTTATGGAATCTAAAATACATTTTGAAAGTTAATATGTATAGTTTACTTTTCAACAAAGTTTAAATTACATGTACATTAACAGCTTTAAATCTAACTGATTTTTCACAAATACTGGAAGATAAAATAAATTTTTTAAAATGTAAATGATTAAATTAACCTAGATAACATTATAAAGACAAATCCTGATAGAAAATATATTTATAAGTTTGCCAATATTGCGTAAAAACTGTATAAAAAGGAATTTGAAGATAACAAAGGGGCAGACAGAAATCGAAAGTCGGAAAACAGACAATAAACTGTTCAACAGAATGAAACGACACATATAGAACACACAACACTGCACTGAAAACTAAAGCTGACGCTGAGGCTAAAGCTGAACCCTACAAAAACCAGGGTAAGTTCAGGTGCTCCTCTAGTGGTACACGTCGTGGATAAGGTGTAGGGTAAGTTCAGGTGCTCCTCTAGTGGTACACGTCGTGGAACTCAGTTGATAAAGCCATTGTATAGTCACACTAGATATTGTCATAACCAATAGGAACGGATTTGTATTATTACATTTAATAATGTATTATCAGGAGGATTAAAAGCAAAAATAAATTAAATAACTAAATATAGTAAAAGAAGTACTCACAACATCCAACTAATATTAACTATGAAATGATTTATTTGCAAATTTGGAAATTGAAAGTGTGTTTCTATTTTGATAAAATCAAAAACCAGCATACCTACCTTATACCAAGAGGCAAAGAAGGGCAGATTTAAAACCGAGTGTTTTTAACAGCAATTCCAAAAACTGTTCTACGGAAACTGTTTTATAATGGATGACATGGTGAGACCACACAAACGTACCCTAAATCTTTTCTTTTTCATTTGATGAAAATGAGCTTCCATCAGTTTTGTATAAATGCCAATCAGATCAGTTTTAATTGTTATCTTTGATGACATAAAGCTGTAAAAATGATATACTTCACACAGGATGTATTTTAATGCTATCACGGCCAAAAATACTTGGAGTGACATACAAAAATAGAAGCCCAACAAAATAAAGCTGTGAAATAAAATGACCTCAGAAGAGAGTGTAAAGAGTGTTTGAATTGTTAATTGTTATCTGTTTTTATGATTCTATCATTAAATGCAATCTAACAACCATAAACTGTCAACTGCGCGAACGTCGTCTTAAAAATCCGGTATAATATTACTTATCTCCTGTTGTTTGAAAAATGAAATATCAGTATTAGGTTTAAAGTTATTTTTTTCACATTTACAGCTTATTTTTAATTTTTCAAATGGCACACCTGCATTGATATATATAGTACTTTTGTTAAAGTTAGATATAGAACGAACAAGTTTGAGTATACATTTTGTGTGAGAAATTTACAATTTTTGCTCCTCCTTATGTACGGCTTTTTCTACAGTTGATTTACCATGCAAATTCGGATTTCGAAAGAAGCGACTGCTCATTGTCGTATTTTATAATACAGTAATGAAAGAAGTTCACAATTGAAACAAAATTTATTAGAAATCTAAATCATGCGGGAAAGACTTTTACTACATGTTATACAATTCGAAACCTCTCCATTATTTCGGAGAGTTTAGATTTTTTTTTAAAATACCACTTATGTCTGTCAGATATATCTAAAAAGTGGGCTGGTGAATATATACACCTGGAAATAAGTAAAGCACACGGTGTTTTCATTCAAGTGATTCGGATTCAACGTTTTTGTGACTGATTATAAATAACAATTCAATCTTTGGGTGTTGTTTAAATGAAATAATATGCATTATTAAGCACAGGAAAACAAGATTATCGCCTACAATATTTAATTTACACAGTATGACATCAAAATATGGACAGTTTTCACACTTAAAATTATCTTTAATAAGTATTGTCAGTAAAAGCTAAAAAACGTTTTTGAATTGTCAAATCACATTACAAAATGTCAATCATGATCCACACATTGATAATTAGTAATCGAAAATACAATATCGGGTAAATCCAACGTTTACCAGGATGACTTCTACAACCCTGCACCATTACTGTTAAACGTCTGATTTGTTGAAGCGTTATATGTCGCCATTCTCAGTGCAAGTGAGCTTCTAACTAATGCAATGTCTGCGGAGGAGTCTCTAAAGCCTGTATTCCCCTACCCAGTTCGTCAGATAGATGCTCTATGGGTTGACATCTAGACTTCTTGTTGGCGTCTCTGTTGTACTTTTCGCCAGTAAGGTTGCCATTGGTTATTACCAAATCCAGCTTGCAATCATGCGAGACACAGTCCCATACCAGAACTGAGCACCCACGATAGGCACTGTTGAAACAATGTTTCTTGCAGTGAAAGCTTCGTTACGATGCCTCCAAACACGGGTTCGATCATCAGTTACGTGGAGTAAAAATCTACTCTTGTCTGACCAGCGTTTAAATGGCTCCAGTTCTGCCTTTCTCTACATCAGGCCAACTTCTTCCTGTGACGGCTCTCTAGAGTTTTTAATATTTTTACTGTACTGGTTGACCGATTACGAGCGGGTAACCACTGATGTTTAAGACGGATGATTTTTGCATACGGATTTTGTCTGATCAATCTACAAATCTACCAAGGTTCATGGGTTGTTACAGATAGTCGACAGATCGAGGAAGGTCTATAGCCACCTCAGATATCCGTCTTCCTGCACCTACTTAAAATGATTTTGCATTCAGAATTCGAGATTTTATGCACGAGAAAATAATGCATATTGGACGTGAAGAAGGGAGCAAGTTGCACGTGGGGAAAACGCACCTGCTTAAAATATCACACCTGAACGTTGACATCCTTTTAATTATGTTTGAAATTAAGAACATTACTCAACATCATGAACATTTAACTTTATTTTCAATAAACAATTCTGAAAATTACTTGGGGTGCTTAACGTTTTGCCAGGTGTATATATAGACCCTTGGGTTTCGGCTAGTTTCTTTCCCTTCCTTTTGATAGCCTTTGAGTATGTTAAGTCAGATCGTCAAAACATTTTACTCATCACAAGTGTGATTAACATGATGATCATAAAATATACAAGTCAATCATCTACAATTCATCTTAATGCCTCCGATATTGAAATAAGATCCACAATGTAAATGCCTCAGAAACAAATACGATGATATTCAAATTTAATAGTAATCGAAATTAATTAATTTTACAATGTAAAACAAGATTCACAAAACATAAAAAACAAAGAAATCCAATGAAACAATAAATGAAAAGTAATTTATAAATAAGTCATTTAAAATAAATTGAAATTAGATGGGTTCAAAAGGTTAGCTTTTCTGGGCAATGGCCACTATATACAAAGAGCGAACCGCAAAAATGGTTGATTTGTGTAATATGAAAATAAGAGAGGTGGCATGATTCTCCATGAGACAGCCAACCCACCAAGTGACAGTAGAATTTTAACTTCTACTGGACCCATTATGGCCTTCAACAATGAACCAGAGTCCATACCATAACGCAAGCTGTAAAAGTAATCCACGAATTGTTTGCTGTTCCCAGCAGCATTATTGAAATAATAATAGGACGAGAATAACATCCGGTCTGATGACAATTTTACAAGACAAGTACGAAAATGTTTTAAATTTCTTATGAAAAATGACTAAACAAATATAAATCCTGACGGCACTTGACAATCATATTAAATCCAGCTGGAATGCAGTCATTTTTAATCAAGCATAAACGTAAATAATCATTATCGCAAATTTATCGTTTAAAATGAACGATAAAGGAGTTTTTAATCTAAAAAGTCATTGAGGCGACTTGTGATTGTTGTTCATGCGTTACGTGATTGTTGATACTGCGATATCTGAATTTTTACACATGCGATGCGACGTATTCTTTCAGTAACATATGGTTGTAATATGATAACCATCAGCAAAATAGTCCAATAAAATTTCACTTAAATGCATTAGAATAGATCAACACAGCCAAATATGCATTTATGCCGATATTTAAAACACATATTATTTGACCATTTTCGCCAACTTAGACTAGTGTCAGAACCGTAGTACCGCAGGTATATACAGATATTCCCCAAATTTACTGATATACAAGTTATGGACCATATAAACCCTAATATTTAACACTATTGCTATCCTACCTTCACAAATTTTGTTCTACCTTTTCGTCACCAAAAGCAGTATCCTTTTTCTTTGAAATACCTTTCATATCTCTCTGTGAAAATCAAATGGTTACCTCCCGCAAGTGGATATAAGTATACAAAGATTGCCACGGTGATAATTGATACAGATTTACTTACTTTACATCAACGAAAACAGCAAAAAATAATCTAGAAATCTATAAATACGTTAACATAAACTTTCAGCTTACTTTTAGTGATACAAAATACAAAATTACCAATGTTAAATTGATATTTCATCTTTTGAATCCTTTTATTTTATTTGTGTTTTTGTCTTGAAATCTGAAAAGATAGAGGGGAACTCGATGCCAAAGCTCGAATTTTCATTTCACTCTGGTATTCACGCTATCGGATTTACAACAGGCCAAGATTAACATAAGGAATTCGAAGATACCAAAGGGGCAGACAGAAATCGTTAAGTCGAGGACAGACAAGACCATGGCCAACAAAA
>JAULBM010070166.1:0-10092 GCA_032357055.1 Geukensia granosissima | reverse complement strand
AAAATATCAAAAGAATCGGTTCACCCCATCAAAAGATAAGTTGGGGAAACCTATGTGTCCACAGACAAGACGCCGACGCCGACAACGCCATACAAAACACGACCGCAAATTTTTGCGGTCGTATAAAAACTATTAAAGGAGTACAAATTAATTGTTTTTGGACCATAGACCCAAAACGCTAGGTCCAATCATTTTGGACTCATACAACAAATGTAGATCTCATTAAGACTCACATTTTACTCATTACATGTCTGCTTCTATCTCATATAGTTTCGGAGATTATCCACTAACAACCATTTAAACAGTCCAAAATAAGGGTTTTAAGACCATAGACCCAAAATGGTTGGTCCATTCATTTTGGACTTAATGTAACAAATGTAGAACTAATTTAGATACTTTTTTTGCCATTATATGTTTACTTCTATCTATTATAGTTTCAGAGTTTATCTAATAACAATCATTAAAATGGTCCAAAATGATGGTACCCAAAACGGTTGGTCCAATCATTTTGGACCAAATGTAACAAATGTAGATCTTAATGAGACACATTTTTGTCTTTGCATGTTTTCTTCTATCTATTATGGTTGTGGAGATTATCCCATAACAAGGCTCAAGGTCCAAGACATTTGACCTTGACATTTTTAAACATACACCATATCACCTAAGACCAATTCAGTTGGTCCCAGGTGTCTACGACTTATGAGAATAATACTTTTCTCATACATATTAGACAGTTCAGCAGAAGACAGGTATATAACAGAAGATGTCCATGCACTTGTGTCCATGTGAACAGTCCATTGGCATTTTTAAACAATTTGCAAACCAGAATTTATTTTAAAAATCATCTCTAATTCCCATTCTAACTGCATTCTAACACCTCAAAAATAATATTTTTAAAGCTACATGTACAGTTTTGCAAAATTTTAAACTTTATATTTTCATTAACCCTGAAATATCAAATGTTCGTGTATTAGAATTTCAAAGATCACTTTCCATCAATCATGGTAAAGATTACTACAGTAATATTGCATAATTGCATAATGTCATAAGGCAGGTAAATACATTACTAATTACTCTTTATTGATTCCCAATTGTTGTTCTGCCAACATTCATTAACTCAAAAAGTTCTATACTGTGAATCCATTATATTTTAATGTTGTAATTGAACAGGGTAAAAAGTATTTTAAGAAAGGCATATACAATACCCCCTCCCCCCAAATTACCACCACATACTCTTATAAAACCATGAGAGAGGAACACTGTATCTAGATTTTTTTTAAATGCCCTTGCCTTAAGGAAAGTGGGCATGAATGAATTCAACCGGGTTTGAACCAGATGGACACACTGAGCTGGATCTTTAACATGCTAGCTCATGAAAGCAATAGTCTGCAGGAAATCATGCCACTTTACCCAAACACATTATTCTGACTCCAGGCCACCCATCTTTGCTCTTACTCCTCAATGCTGCATGCTTAGCAGAGAAGCAGCATTTATCAATATTAGTGTCTTTGGTTTGATCCTGCTGGTGATGAAAATCACAACCTTCCGTTCTCAAGAAAAAGCACCCTTCCCATTACACCACTGAGGCAGTAAAAAGTACCTTTATCAGTGATAACTTGCAAGTTTAGCAAACACGTAGTTGCTCAGAAAAAGCACCAGGTCTTTATGGATTTTACTACAGAGTGATTATGGTGCTTATTAAAAAGAGCAATCGATAGTGCAATAGCCATGTTAAGATTTTATAATATTGTACTTGGAAGCTATAAAACTTGAAATATTATCGTGACAAAAATCAGATTAAAATATCATGCCAGCATCATTATTTTGACACTTTGCTACTATAATAAAAATTATGTAATTTGCACTTTGCCTAGCTTCTTTCCGAACTTAATACCATACAACAGCAAATTTGTAGATAATGGAAGCATTAATCTCGAATTACCCATTTTTATGGTCTGTCCACTACATTCAATTTTCCACAGAAACCCCTAAAGACACAGACAAGCTTTGTATTTTACATTATTAAATTTTGTCATCTTTTTTCCAGACAAGAGATTACAGGACCTAGCCAGTGGATTGTGACAAATAATGTTAGACTTGGCTAATCTTGTCACCCAATCAAATCAACAGAATTATCGTATAAGCCGTCAGCCCTGCGACTGATCCATCAAGCGTCTTTATTGATTTCGTAAGAATTTTCTATATTGCTTGTAGAAACTCGCTGAAGTATCAGGAACAAGTGGCATACTAACATAAAGTCATGTTATAACAAACATCGTAAAAAGACGATAGGTGAATGTGCGAATTAACCTCCGTACTTGAACTTCTCAGTAGGAACGAAGTAAAATCAAGATTGATCAGACATATACACAGTGGTATAACTGAATTAATGCAAAGTTACAATCCGCTTATGGCAGTGAGATATGAAATTATGAATTTGATTATTACTGGAATTATTTGAGATTAGAATAAATTTTCCAATCCTAAAAGTTCACAACAACAGCTTCAAAAGAAAGGAAAAATTGGAAAAGTATAAATACAGACCAAAAAAAAACTATTTATGGAATTTAAAAAATAATTAAGACATTATTAATTCAAGAGAGAAAATTCAGGCTAATTGGAAAGAACGTGAATAATAGGACATAAAGACTATTAACTACTACCATGACATATCTTATAAATCTTGAACACGTTAGAAATGTGAAGAAATCACCTTGTTTTACTGATGAAATTAAGCAAATATGGTATGACCCAAAGCTTCTGTACTCTTTGGGCGTTTGAATTACTGACAGACTAATATCAGTTTTGACAACCCGTGTTCATTAAGTATTTTAATGTAACAGGTTGCCTTATCGAGTTTTTCCACGGTAAAATCAATTCTAAACTGAACAGGCGTTATTGAATTGTGTAACTATGATATCTGCTAGTAATGACCATCTTAAAATCAGAGAATAAAGAAGAAAACTGCTAAGTTGTGACCGTTAACTAGAATTCTGACAGGTGTATTAAATCTTGTGTAGGATATCAATGAAAGGAAAAAAATTATCTTCAATATAAACCTGCGACTTTTTATCACTGACAGATAGGAACTGAGGTGAGCTAATTGAGCTTGTAATTTGGTCATTAAGATAATTAATTTGAACAGTAAATAAGGTAAAAAGCAATGAAACGGAACCTTGTTAATGAAAACAAAAAAATTGAAATTGATTGCTGAAGGCAACATCAAATGTGTTTATCGATCAATGAATGACAACTAATTAGATCTGTTAAAGTTTAAATGCATTTCACTTAGAGTTGACATTAAGAAGTGACTTGTTTCAAGGGGACAATGAACGCTATCCTATTATAACAACACAGTTTAATTTTCCTGCGAAGCACTATGCATAGCAACAATGCCAATTATGTGGAATAGCACTTGTTAATTGAAAAAATTTTTTCTTAAAAGCAAAATTAAGGAATGTTCAAACACTTTCAGGGTAATGTAAAATTACCATAGCTAGAACAAATGTGGATTAAATTTGGAATTTGAAATTTATGATACCTTTTTTAATACTTGTCGAAGAAAGGAATAGAAATTTTAATACATAGCACATGGGAAGGATTTTTTTCTTTGGTATCATTGAGAGATTATTGCAATATTCACATGATAAATTTCTGTCTGGAAAAAGTCATTTAATTGCAATCTACTTAAGTGTCTCCTAATGTGATGGTGGTCTTAATGTGACCAACACATAAATCACGTTCTAAGGCACTTTGAAATATTTCATCATTGTGTTTAAGCCATCGACAATAATTTGATTGGGAGAAGAGAAACTCGATTTCCGTTCTTAAGTTTTTCCAATTATCTGCAGCTTATGTGAGGCCTAAAATTCGGAAACAAAAAAAGATTGTCAGAGACTAATCTGGCCAATACGAAGTTATTTACTGATTAAAGAAGTCATGAAAAATTCATTTCACCAATAAATTAAGGAGAAGTGAAGCTATCAACATGGCTGAAAATTCAACAATTGTGACACAGTCGCCCCAAACACAGATGGAACTTTATTCTGTTGTTCTATCATCAACAACACTATGTCTCGCCCTGTTTTTTGGAAGTGGTGGAAACATCACTATATTACTTTCAATGTGTTTCAATGGGCTAATGTTTCGATTGCGTTATATTTTCCTGTCAATTTTACTGCTTGTATGCACATTGTATGATATTTTGTGGTGTCCGTTAGAAATCTACCATCTCATTCATCATCATCATTCACCACAGGAAGTGAGTTCAAAGGTCAAATTTGCAGGACAGTGTTTGTTCATGTGTTTATTTACTGGATTATTTTGTAGTCTGTTCATCATTAGTATTCATAGCGTGTGCGTGTTGATGAACAAGTTAGCTCGAAAAGTTTGCAAGTTACTCATCCTAATATGTTCAGTATCTGGAACATTTTTGCTAATAGCAAATACAATTGGATATTCTGTTATATCTACCGAGTATGAAATTTCAAACACAGTGTCATACTTAATATTCAATAATAATTCATATATTTACCGACTGACATGCTATAGTATATGTATTGGCAGTTCTGTTGTTTTCATAGTCATGATGATAGGCATTTTGACTTTTAAGCAAAATGCAAGAAAAAAAATTGTTCGTGAGGAATCTGACTATTCGGAACCACCAACACCGGAAAGACTGAATATAAATATACCAAGTTTACTTATAAAAGGTGCTGATGAGGACGCCACTAGCGAAAACGAAGCTGACGACAACGAGAAAAATGAGAAATCAGTTCACGATTCTACAAAGCATCTTGGTCCACAGGATGTGACCTCCATAAAAGATGACAATATGTCAACTCTTGGGGAGTTACCTTCTCCATCACGAACAAAAAACAATCACCTTAGTGTAAATATGGCAGCCATTTTGGGCAGACGCAGACATACCATAGGACAGATAGGTTCAACAGGTTTGGATGTCATGGAGAAAGCAAAACAATATAACTATGTTCGTAAATTCTCTGTGGACATACAAGCTTTGCAAGCACAACTCGAAAACCCCAAAATTCATGGAGGAAATTTTCCTTTTAGGTCTGACACTGAATTACAAAAGACAACGCAAAATGATAGGAAAGAATTTCTTATCCGCAGACCTCAAACACCAAACCTCGACTGTAGAACATGGGACAAGGAATTATCAGAAAGCAAAGAGGATGTATCGAAAAGTAATGAGGAGTGCTGCAGGGTTTCCCTCCACTCACAAAAGTCAACAAAATCTAATAAATCAAGCAAATCTAATAAATCTTATAAGTCTTATAAATCAAGCAGATCAAATAGATCAAGTAAATCGAATAAATCAAGTGATAGAAGAAACTCGAGCCATGAAACTGTGAGTCCTCCCATTATAACACTTTCAGAAACAACAGCCGAGGAAACACACGTCCTTGACTTTCAAGAGGACAAGGGACCAACTTATGTAAAACTGTGTTGTCTATTAATAGTAATATTTATCTGTTGTTTGTTGCCCATGTACATAACAGAAACTGTCCGTCATCGTCTGTCGTCGGCTGCTTACGTTAACATTCTGACTTGCACAATGGCCCTATCTGTTGTTCAAACCATAATATATCCTCATGTATTGTTCTGTATGGATAATTTTATACATAATGCAGTACATAAATTTTTTGGCAAGTTTCACAGCCAAGTTATGTTGGTGTGTTATGAGAGACAACCGGTCCCCACTGATAATATTGACATTACCGTGACACAAGTATAGTGTATAGTAACTAAAAACATGCATAAAAATATCAAACTTGTCAAAACTTAACATACAAGTTTCTCTCTTTTGGAAAAGCATTACAATAAAAATAATTTTGTTTTTGGCAAAACATAATTTGATTTCATTCTTAGGGTAAAAATTCTAAATTTTCATATTTAATATCATACAGGGAACATATTAATGAATGCAGCGTATGTACTGTGTACATGTTACATTTGTTGAATATGAGAAATTTCTTTCTCTCATTTATTTGTAATTTTCACATTTCTCAACTGGTGTGAAAAAAAATGTCCTCTAATTTCACATTCATTTTCACTTTTCCGAGAAATCTTTGATAAAAAACATGTTGGTTAAATTGTCTGGAGTTATTTCATGCCAAATCTATTGGAAATCTCTTCATGGGCTTTTTTCAATGAATCATTAGAGAAACAGGTTCTTTACACTGTGTATCTTGTGAATAACAATATTCCTCAAATTTTTGTTATCTACTGGATATAGTTAGAGAAGCAGTATTTCTCAACCACATGTGATCAAGTTGTTTTCAACCACTTGTGATCAAGACATCTATACTATCTGATGACAGTTAGTCTACTTTATAAATTTGTCAACTATCTTTTAATTTTTATTGTTTTCATCCTTTTCTGCACGTATTAAGAAACCTAAATTGCTTCAGATTATTAATATATCACAACCATATTAGTATTTGCCTGTACATTCCTAGATAATGTAAATAACACAATTTTAATCCTTGAAAAGTTTTTGAAGAAAACCACAACACTTATTTGTTAATGTTTTTATATGATCAGCACATACAAATGACTAAATAAGGTGGGGATTTATATGAGACTTCCTTATCAGCTTAAAGTGTCAACACTATCTGCAATTAGCAGAATTTTAACTGAACACAATGTGATAAGAAACATAATTAATTGCAGAATATGATGACTGTGAATCCTATACTCTATGTCAAGCTTTCATTCCCCGGAAATCCTGATACATAGAACATCGAGTTGACACATCAAACGCTGGCAAAATGCTTCATCATGTGGTCAATTTTGATTGTTCGCACTGGTCAATTTTGAATTTTTTGGGACACAAAAAAAATGTGGAGAATAGATACTGAAAACGTGGGTTTTGGAATCTCCATGTTCTTTGTGTCCAAAATTTTTGAATTCACTATTGAGAACAATCGAAATTGATCACATGAGGAAGATTTTGCCCACGTTCTTTGTGCCAGCTCCAGTTCCATGTATCAGGATACCGGCATGTTTAATGGAGTCCAATTTTTTAGCTTAATTTAATTATATGTGCGTTTCTGCCTTTGCATTTATTTAAAGCAAAAGTAAGAATCATCACAGGGTAAACGATTTTCACTATGCAGTAGAGTTATACTCCTTGCACTTTTTCAATCTACAAGATAAACACTATTTTATACAGTAAGGCAGTTTTTTTCTTTCATGACGTTTTTACCCACTGCAACAAACTCTGACATAGAGTATAGTACTAATTCAATTAGTTCTTATTGCAGTTTAATAAGGAATTGTTGATACCGGTGGGTTTACAGACATCCATCTCTTAAAAGACTAAAAATATAACATTCATAACAACTTGTCCTCAGCTTACTTTTAGATATATGTAATTTATAGACCAGAAAGTGTGGTAAAGGATCATTATCAAATGAAATATGTGCAAATACGAAATATTGCTACCTTATATGTATGTACAAAATGTGAATAAAAAGTAATGTTAAATGTATTTAATATAAACTTTCAAAAACTAATTTTGATGACTTCTATATTGCATAATTACCAACATACAAAAAAAGAACAAAATATCTAGCTATATTGCAAACAGATCATTATTTGTGAGTGATTTATTTTTCAGATTTCATAACCCCACACAAAGGGTGAAAATATAAACTGTCTTGGGCATGAACTTGGGTTGTATTTTTTTCAAATAATATCTTAACCTGATTTTCTGAACCAATAACCTAGCTAAGTTGGACCTCAAACAAAAATAATTGGACCCATCATCTGAAAAAAAAAACCTGACTGAAAAATGTTCTTAATACACTTATTTCAGAACAGAATAGTCCAAATCCCAGCCCCTCTTGTAGAAAGTCAAATGGCTTGTGCTTTATATAGCAAAGGTTTAAATTCCACGAATTAAATCCTTCCAAATATAAAGCTGTTTTAGTATATGAGTCATCTCCTAAATGTCCTTTTTAAAGATTTGATTAAACAGTTTCTGCTGGCTTTGATCAAAGTCTTTAAATTGGATCTTGATTATACCTTTATAGTTATACATGTATAAGAAATTAGGTTGATTGATTGAGTGTTGTTTAACGCCACGTCGGCAATATTTCAACCATATCGTGGCAAAGAAATTAGGACAAAAGAAACTCTGCCAATTTGGTAATAAAGAATACAAGTTTACCAACGTTGAATAAATAATTGTGAATTTTGATGCTGTATGTACATATCAAGGTGTAACCTCTCAGCAGTAGCATTAGATCAAAATCATAGGGAGTCCAAGATTCTAACATAGTAAAATATGTACTCAAATCCAAATAAAATCCAACAGTAACGAGTACTACTTAGTGCAATACATTTGTATTTACAGCTATAATAGTGTTTTTGGAATAAATAATTTCAGCAAAATTCTGTAAAACATATACTTCATGTCAGACAAGTTGCACATCTGGGCTGGTGAATACCCTCCAGGACCTCTGGTCCACGAGCAGAGACCTCATTCCAGTGGTTTCAAAATAAAAGTTTACCGATGTTGAATAAATATGGTGAATTTTGATATTCTATATGTACATTTCCAAGGAGTAACCTCTCCTTAGTAGCATTAAGGATGTTCGCTGCTCATCTTTTTGATTTTTTGTCCGATTTTCGGAATCCTCTGGTTTCATCCATTTAAGTGCATTAAAAAGTTTTGCCCATTAACCCACACTTTTCTTTTTACATTCTAATTTTATAAAGTGTAAAGAGTCTTTTTTGAAAATATTACGAAATTCTATTTATTTTTTCATAGTTTGTTTTAGAAAAAAGTGGCCAATGTTAAATGTATGAAAAATCTAGAGAATTTGTTTTCCCGCAAAATTTTCAAAGCCTTGTATCTCAAAAAGTAGCACATTGACCCATCATTTTTTTTCTGGTCTTTTATTTTCTATGTAAAGCACTACATATTTATTACAGTCTTTTAAAAAGCTATTTATTTTCAAATGGAGTAGCGAACATCCTTAACTCCGAAACTAAGGAAGTCTGGGATTCAAACATTTTAAAATTCATACAAGAAAAACATCAGGAATACCTGCAAAATCAGATCAACTGAATCTAAGGAAAACTGCAATGCATGTACAATAACTGGTATTTTACCTGAAAAAAAATCATTACTTTTTTATATCTTGACCTAATGCCCTTCTTACACACAAAGGTGCATGTGTAATAAATGATGAGTCTGACATCTTGTAAGGTCGTTGCTGTATAATTTGTAAGGTCGTTGCTGTATAATTAGTGCACTGCGTTTTATTTTTCTATCTCGTCTTGAAGTATGACTGTTGTTACAGCCATCATCTTCCGATCAATTTACAAAACACGTGCCTGTGAACATAAAAAACTCTGATACAGGTATTTAAGTGTGAAACTGGTACCTAATGAATACTACTGGAACAAATTGTCACACTAATGAGGGAATTTGGAACGGGTAGGACCACAATGATTATGTCTGCATCATCACTAATGAAGTAATAAACAACGACAAAATCAATTACCGAGTCAAACAAATGTTTCAATTAACCCCAGACCTGACTAAAATCCACATGAACCCAATTCAATAAACTTTTGCTCTGTGTACTTCTCAAGGTGTGGTTTCAATGACAATCCTCTTCATATACCTTACAATTAACAGACAATCAGCCATTACATCTTACAGAACTTTGAATATTACGTTAATTTGAACCTTTGGGAGTAACTTACTCCCGCTGGATTTCGCTGCTACACTAGAAGGTTTTTTATTTATGATATTGCTGGTTTGTAAAAATCTATTAACTAGAAACAATTCTCAAACATGCCTCAGCTGATAGATTTTCCAAAAAATCTGACGTCATAAAGCAATAAGACAGGATAGTGCTATAGCAACACGGAACAGGAGTTATCCGTGGGCATATTTCATTGTTCATAGAATAAAGGACGAGGGTCGTTAAGGTCCATTTTTGGCCCAAGAATTAGGCTAAAAAATTAAAATTGACTAATATCTATTATTTTATATGTTTTGTATTGAATAATGTCTATAAAAAGAAAATCCAACAAAATTTTTAGTTTAAT
>JAULBM010070155.1:0-19833 GCA_032357055.1 Geukensia granosissima | reverse complement strand
GTTGGATTTATCGATGTGTAAACTTTTTGTAACGTCCAATCAAAAAGCAGCTTACATCCAGTATTGGAATTATAAAAATTTAACCAATCTTTGGTGAAAGTGCCTTTATCTGACCTTGTTTTACAATTGATTTGGGATTACTATATGCCATGGCTAAAATTAGTTAAGCAATGAAACCTAAGGGAATTTCATGTTTATATCATTTTTAAGTCAGCTTTAACCAAGTTTTGCTTCATTGGTGATTGAGAGACCCCTGTTTGATATAATTTTAGACTCTTCATATTGATGATCTACAGACAGAGGTTCCTTTAAGGGCAGTTTGATATTGAATCACCAAGATTTAAAATTATCAATGTCAAATTGCTTTTTAATCATGTCTTCCATACCGGCAAATGTGAGTCCTTATATCACCTTTGGAGCCTTTAAATTGTTTTAAGTGCAAAATTTCTTGTTGAATATTAATGGAATTTGACATTTCTTTTTTGATGGCAAGTATGAAGTTTATTTAAAGTATAAATTATATGTTTAAACCTTTTGGCCTTATGCTAAATTAAATATAGGGAGAAAATAGAAATGGACTATATTTTGGAAATAAAAGACAAAACATTTTTCTTTTAAAACAATGAATTTTACTACATCAACTGTTATATTAAAGCATATGGGGAAATTGTTGATTAGAGGTACAGTCCATGTAGACTTAAAGTAAAATAGGCACTCTCAGTATCCCTTGTATGAAGCGTACTCAGTTTAATTTTGATAGCAATCCCAGCATTGCGAGACAAAGAAACTTAAAATATTTGGAGAAAATGGCAATCTCAATAGACATTTAATTTTTTTCCCCGCATGGCTGCTTAACATCAGATACATGGTATTTGTATTAAAGTACAAAGTGTATGTGGTATAGTATGAGAAAAGAATAAAAACATGTATTATTGAGACCGCATGTGGTATTAGTACAAGAGTTTATATCTAGGAGACTGCACCATAGACATCTTATTGTTAGTTTTACTGTTCAGTTGATTGATTTGTTTGATTGGGGTTTAGTGCCACTTTCAACAATAGTTCAGTCATATCGGGGTAGTCATTTTTATTGGTGGTCGAAGCCAGATTACCTGGAAAGTCCACCGAACTTGGGTAGGTAACTGACAAACCTTATCACGTGCGATGTGAGTTAAACTCAACCCGTTTTTGTATGGTACATAGCCAGGCAAGAACTCACGACGTATAGGTGATAGGTTACAGTGATCTGTACAGGTAAGTTTAAATAAACTACCTAGACCACTCGGCCCACCAGGTTGATGGAAAGTTCTCATTATGATATTCATGGAACAATGGTGATGCTGGTATTAAGTTCCATTCAGTAGATCACTCATAAATGGTATTTTTATGAAAAAAATCCACAGAACAAGGACATAATATGTACTAAAACAAAAAAAGTTAAGAATTCAAAATAAACATAATAGTATAGTGTACTCTTTTTATACCTCAACTTCGGAATGGCAGTTCATCATGTCATGTGTCACTTTTAAAGTGTCCTATTTCTTCTGTTTTAATATTCTGCAACCCCAATACATGACCACCCTCCCTTGCCTATAACTAAAATCTCTAATATTGCCATATATCATGTGTATGCTCTACATTCATTCATTCATTCACTCATTTACCAACAGGGTCCAAAGCTTCTTTCCCTTACCCCTTTTTCCTAGAACATTGTAAACATTTACATGGATTTTGGGCAAATCTTTTATTTGGGTGCAGGCAGCTTTAAATTAAAAAAAATTAATTCTCCACACCCCCCCCCCCCCCTCTTCACACACAAACAGGCAATTGTTTCTATTATTTTGGGATTACTATCCACACTTACCCACTGATTATTAGTGTATAAATGTGCATAGTAACAACAGAATATAGAGATAAGTGTGTGCTCCCCCTTTCCCTTTTTTCAGAAAGGCCAGATCTGTCACTGATCCCGATTCTGCCATATTTATGATTTATTGTTTGATAACTTGTTCTTGTCCTGAATTCAGACTAAATTAGAGTAAATCGAACTCCATAGGTGGCAATTATAAAATTTTTGCTAATAAAATTTTTACGTGAAATTGCCTTTCAGTGACACCCATTTTTTCTGAAAGTGCCGTGACCCAGGCACAGCAGGTTTAATCTCATTTAAGAATTTTTAGCAGATTGACATTTTGATCTGTCAGTTCAAGCATGTTTAAAAGGTCAAATTTTACAAAAGCGCTGCCTATATGATTTTTGTGAAAACAAATTACAAATGAATTATGTCACCAATTTCAATATTTTTTTTTTTATTTTCTTTCTTACACATTTCTTGAGACTGTTTGCAGCAGTTTAATTGAAAGTTAAGTCAGGCCTTGCTATTTATTCACTCCTAGCTTTTGACTATGGCACTATGCTATTTTTAGATTTAGTGTAAACTTAAATATAAATATTGTCTGCTGGGCAATAAGGGGAAAAACACTAATTCATTTCTTGAACATTTTCAACTAAATTCGGGAATGTTTAAATTTGTCTAGCCCTTTTACCTCAACTTTAACTTGGCAAAGACGATATATATTCCATTTTATACATGCCTTGGCTATCCCACAAAAAATCATGAAAGGTTTAAAATCTTCTAGTGAAACACTGTCTTCTATGGCGAAACCCCTGTTAAAAAATGCAATTTTACTTCCAGGAAAGCTTAGTTAGTGATGCCTTGTTGGAACATGACACAATTTTTTAAATAACTCTTAAAACTGATAAAACATGGACTCAAATTCGTCCCACTACATCTATCCTTCAAATAAAGTTTCCCCAATTTAAATTCATAAAACCGTTCTTGGAAATACAGCGTACTGAATAGGACTATATTGTGCATATTTAGCACTATTTTTGCGTGTGTTCTAACTTCCAGAACGAATTAGTGGTTTGACACCTAAAGGCAAACTAGATGAGCTTTTCTTATACTTTTTTCTGCTTAGTTTTGTTCTACATTTTATTTAGAGTAAAAAACACATTGAGAAATGACATTAGCTGGAAATTTTTTGATTTATGGCTGCAAATGAAGGCTTGTTTATGTGGCGAATTTGATGAAAAATCGCATATTTTCTTTGACAATGCTAAATTGTCATAAAGAGGCTAAATGACGAGTTTTTGTGGCAAAATTTGCATCTGCTGCAAGAGTGTGACATACAGAACAAGTTCATAGTAAAAAAAAATCAGTCATGTATATTCATGAAAAAATACTGAAAAATAACTGAAAATTGACGCCTCCCTCCTTTTTTAAGAAGTGGTGCGTAGGACATAAACAGTTCATACAATGCCAATTTTTTATACTTCATAAAGTTGTATAGTGAGATAAGAAGGATTTAGGCCATCTAAACAATAGTAAGCCCCTGTTTGACAAAAATATGAAAGAAACGGGATTTATTGCCTTTTCGGATGATGTTGACTTTTGGTCCACAGTTGTATTTTACTCGATGGAGATCTAATGTTTCATACATCTGGTAGAAATCTAGTGTTTGGAAGAAGACATAGAATAAACTAAAACGTTTTACGAAAAATATAGGCAAAATTATTATACTGATTGCTCTCATGACCCCGGCTTTTGGGGTTTTATTGATGTCGTGGTCGAAATATTACGTAATCGCTTTAATAAGCCTGAAATTTGACACTGATAATTTTTTGTCCTAAAAACGTGATAAATTGAAATATCTTATCATTTGCAATGTACCCTCATCTCAATTTGATGTGATATTGCCAAAATAAATTTTTGGGTCCAACCCATTAAAGGGGGAAAAACACTTAATTCATGTCTTTAACATTTTCAACTAAATTTGGGAATGTTTAAATTCGTCTAGCCCTTTTACCTTAACTTTAACTTGTCAAAGACCATTATATATATATTCCGATTAGTACATGCTTTGGCTATCATCCCACAAAAAATCATGATAGGTTTAAAATCTTCCAGTGAAACACTGTCTTCTATGGCGAACCCCCTGATAAAAAATGCAATTTTACTTCCAGGAAAGCTTAGTTAGTGATGCCTTGTTGGAACATGCCACAATTTTTTAAAATCGCTCTTAAAACTGATAAAACATGGACTCATATTCATCCCAATACATCTATCCTTCAAATAAAGTTTCCCCTATTTAAATTCATAAAACTGTTCTTGGAAATACAGCGTACTGAATGGGACTAAATTGTGCATTTTTAGCACTATTTTTGCGTGTGTTCTAACTTCCAGGGTGAATTAGTGGTTTGACACCATAAGCAACAATCAGTCAATTAAATAACCATATCTGTCAATGAACATTTAAGTATTAATTTGGATCAAATTAGAGTATTTACACTTTGTATTTCTCCTTCGTTGACATTTTCCAGTTTACTGTAATATCTACAGCAGTTTATAAATGAAATGTAAAAAAGGTAAACAATTGCTCATTAGTTGTAATCTTTGTCATAAATTTTGTAAGCACTGACAACTCAGAATTATCAAAAACCAGTAGAAATGTATTTTTTGCAGTGCAGTTAGCATTGTAAATGGATTTAAAACCAACTTAAATCAACCTAATGATCACACAATGATTTGAAATGTCTTAATTTATACCCCCAAAAAATTGTTAAAGATAGATTACAGGATGCAATGTCAACTGTATTGTATACTTGGATGGTGACCTTTTTACATCATAAATCTTAACCACTTGAGATATTGAAACCTGTTACTTTCAGAAATCTTGCAGTCCTGGCAAAATTTAGAAAAGATATTGGATTTTTATATTTTTGCCACATTTTTTAAATTTAGAGGCAATCAAAGATGACCTCTTAAGTGAAAGTAGATGTTCCATTTCTTGCCTATATGCAAGCTAATAAAGAGCAGTGGTAGGATTATCATTATACTTAAGGGTGATATGAGTGTCACTTTAGTTAAAATTCAGATTGAGATTTAAAATTTATGAAAATTTGAAAATGACCAATTTTACAAAGAATTAAAGAGAAGGGGTTTTACGTCTTTGATAGTATAAGAGGGAAGTTAATTTCAAAGAAACTACACCACACACATCTTGTTGTTAGTTTTACTGTGGTGTTGATTGATAGTTCTCATCATGATATGAGTAAAATAATGTTGATACTGGCATTTAGTTCCATTAATGCAATAAGTCATTCATGTAAGGTCTTTATATGAAAAAATCCACAATACAAGGGCAACATATGTACTCTAACTTAAATAGTTAAGAATTCAAGCTATACATAAAAGTTTGGTGTACTCTCATTATACTTATTACCTTCTGAATGGCGGTCCCTCATGTTTTTTTCACTTTTCAAGTGTCCAATTTCATTAGGCAGATCCAGTAGGGAGAGGGGCCTAATCACCCCTTTCCTACCCATTTTTCTTGAAATTTTTTAAAACATTTACATGGATTTTTTGACAAATCTTTTATTGGGGTCCCGGCTGCTTTTAAATAAAAAATTGTTCCCCCCCCCTACACATACATGCAGTTGTTTCCTTTTTTAGCTCACCTGGCCATAGGCCATGTGAGCTTTTACCATCACTTGGCATCAGTCGTCGTTGTCCATAGTCGTCGTTAACTTTTCACATTTTATTCTTTCCTCTGAAACTATCAGGTGAAATGTAACCAAACTTGGCATGAATGATCATTGGATGAACCTGTACTAAAGGACTATTTTTTATGCAGATTGGAAAAACAAGATGGCTGCCACAGCCAAACATAGTTTAATATTGGACCCTAAGGGAAATTCATAAAAAGTTCTTCTCATCAGAAACCACTACGCCAATTGAATTGAATTTTGGCATGAATGATCACTGGGTGGTCCTCTAAGAAAGTACTGTTTTTTATGCAGATCCAAAAAACAAGATGGCCACCACAGCCAAACATAGTTTAACATTGGACCCTATGGGAAATTCTTACAAAGTTCTTCTCATCAGAAACCACTTCACTAGTTGGTTTGAATTTGGCATGAATGATCATTGGGTGGTCTTCTACATAAGTACTGAACACTTTTTATGCAGATCTGAAAAACAAGATGGCCGCCACAGCTGAACATAGTTTAACATTGGATCCTACGGGAAATTCATACAAAGTTTTTCTTGTTGGAAATGACTACACCAATTGGATTGAATTTTGGCATGAATGATCATTGGGTGGTCCTTACAAAAGTACTGTTTTTTATGCAGTTCCTAAAAACAAGATGGCAGCAAAAGCGGAATATAGTTTAACATTGGACCCTATGGGAAGTTCATTCAAAGTTCTTCTCAGAAACAAATGGGCCATTCAAATTGAATTAAGCCAATATGGGGACCAGCTGAGCGATTCAGGCTCTCTAGAGGCACTAGTTTAGGTAACTATTAAATATACCCCAAATTACAGAGAGTGCCTGTGCACCTCTTCCCTTCTTTTTCAGAAAATCAGATTGGTCATTCTCAGACCATATAATGAATACAGTCAAACTCGTAGTAAGTGGTCACCTCTGGGAAAGTGACCATTTAAGACAACTGACCACTTAAATTTTGTTCACTTACAATAAATGCTTAAACAAAGTGGAACAGAAAAAGTGGCCTCCAAAATTAAGTGGCTGCTTAAAAGAGGTGACCACAAAGGCAAGTTTGACTTTAGTTTGGATCTAATCAAATATGTATATACTTTGTTTTTCCTCTTCTGTAAAATTTTGCAATTTACTGTAATATTAATTGCAGTATATAAATGAAATGTAAAAATAGTAAACAATTGCTGTTAAGTGGACATGTGATCATTTATTCTGTAAGCACTGACAACTCAGAATATCATCCAAAACCATTAGAAATGCATTGAAATGCATTTTTTGCACTGCAGTTTGCATTGTAAATGGATTTGAAACCAACTTAAATCAGCCTAATTATTACACAGTGGAGATGTTCATTATTTGAAATGTCTTAATTGCTGCAAAATGAATTGAAAAATTTGTTTAAAAAAAGAAGTCAGAAATAGATTACATACAGTGTAGTGCAATATATATTAGGATGGAAAATCCCTATACAAGTTATTGTAATGAAATTTACATCAACGAAAACAAACAATATATATGTCTGTGAATAGTTTATACAGTACATAATCAATCTACACAGTCCCATTTTGTAAACTTAATTTCAGATGCATGTTTAATCAAAATAATTTCCATGTAAATATAAGTCAATAATTTTAGTAAAGAATTACTTTGTAATTTCTATCATCTGATTGACAGACTTGATTTTTAAGCCACCCCCTTGGAGATTGAACTCCTAACATTTAGGTCATAGTGCCTAGTGTAATATATAGAGGTACTAACCCATTTAGTTGGTCTTCCTCAAATTTCACTGCCTGTATATGTTACATTTACTCATTGAGGCCTGGGTGGCCATGTGGTCTTAGTTGATTTAAACTTACCATACAAATCACTATCACCTATACAGTGTGAGTTCAAAACTTACCATACACATCACTGTAGCCTATCACCTATACAGCGTGAGTTCGCATCAAGGTTTGTACCATACAAAACAGGTTGCATATAACTCGCATGGCATTGATAAGGTTTGTCAGTTACCTGCTTAAGGTCGGTGGCTTTCTCTGGGTACTCAGACTTCCTCGACCAGTAAAACTGACACCAGCGATATGACTGAAATATTGTTGAAAGTCTCTTTAGACCCCAATCAAACGAACAAAAAACATTTACTCATCAGTTTGTAACACTTCTATCTTATACACTTTATTTGTGCATGATAAGCTTCAGTTACATTTGTAACCTTATTAATATGCAAGTGAATGGATCCTTTACCATTTTTCAAATAAAAGGAGTAAAAAAAGCCAAAAACTGAAATATTGTAGGATATGATAAATTTTATTTTGATAGGTTTTTTTCTTTGAAAAGATTCTTTGTCGTGTTAATATGTTCAGATTTTTCATGCCAGTTTCCTTTGCCCTTAGGCACATTCTTATTTACCATTATTTAGATTTTCAACATCTTTCATGAGAATTTCATAGAAACTTAAATACCACTTGTGCCAAGGTCATTCACTTTAAGGACAATCCTGAATAACAATTTGTTTTCTATAATAAAACACCTGCGTCCTTTATAAAAAAAAAATCCACCTTCCTCGATCTTCCTCATACTGCTGTTTTGTATGATATCAATTTTTTACCGGTCAATTGACATGGTTGTTATCTGGACCACAATAAGACTTTCTCAAAAATTATTTGTAAGCTGCGATTTATTAGTGCGATAAAATTTTCATTTCCAGTTTGAAGGAATTAATAGTTACTTATAAAACCTGGTGTTCAGACGGATAGGACATTTGCATATATATATAGAACATATAAGCTTCATATTATCCTATAGCCTTATAGCATTGATAGTTTGCACATAAAATATTATTATTATAGTAATTAACTCAACAGTAATATTTTTAAAAATGTATATTAAGTTCCACTCATTGGGTTTTACCAGTCTCAGGACCCTTCTGTAATTTTTTAGTTTTCAAGAGTTATCTCACTGGTATGAGAAAGTATTTGATTATAGCCGTAATGGGGAATACTTAAATATCTGTGGCTTTCAGAAAAACCAATACACAGTAACAATACGAAAAAATTAAATAGGCCTTCAAAAATATGAATTAAGCAAGGTATAATTCAGATGGTGATAACTCATGCGAAACGGATGATTTAGTAAGATGGAATAAATGCCTTAAAAATCTTGACAACCAAGTTTTCAGATCATGGACTCTGAAAACTCAATTCTGCAGTACAACATACCTGTAAAGTTAAGGATCACAGATATATATTCCAAAATATTCAAAAATTTCCCACAAATTATAACCTGATGCACATAATGTTGAAAGGAACACCTATTTCCATACCTAAGAGAGTATAACATTATGAGCCAAAGTTACATGTATCTGAAAATATATACATGAGAATATAGACATCCTTTCAAACCAGTTAACATCCCTTTTAGATGAGTTCTTACCCAGGACAGCTGATTTCCACCTGATATATTTAAATCTGAAGAACATGTCCACCAATTGGTTTTGCCTTTAGACTTTTAGATGACTTTAGAAATGCTTGTCTGTAGTTTGATATGTAAGGGCTTTTAAAAATCAAACAGTGTGTTGCTTGCTTGATACCATGACCACACATGGATAAAGGAAAAGGCAGTTTAAGCAGCATAAGAAAGAAAATCAAAGAGCAATCAAATTTGAAACTGCATGTATTTAGTAAACTTTTCTTGTTTATTTATTTATGTGTTGAACAACTCACAACATGCTTGTGTACTATTAGGTGTGATAAATTACAGGTGTAATTTGATGGAAATCGTATTCAGTTGTTTTTATAAATATGGATTGCTGCAGACAATTTTATTCTAAATCCTGTGTTGATGAGTAATCAGATCCTAGAGCGTGCCAACATTTAATGGATCACCTCTGAAAACATACTCAAACTTTGGTTGATATTTCTTCAAATGATATAGAATGAATGTAGAAGGTAATTGTCCAGGGGACTGTACTCTATCTCCAACTGAAAAAATTACTACATGGTCTCTACATAGGTTGAATACCTGTGACTCTGTGCGAATTAAAATTTAAAAATAGGAGATGTTGCTTTGTCTTAGACCAGTATGTTAGCTTATAATTGATCTTCCCACCAAACAATATCCTTTGTTCCTACTAGTAAATTACAAGATGTTTGAAACACTAGATGTCAGGAAATTGTCTTCAGACAAAACGGTGTGGTGATATGGTTTGATCTGAGATTAATTGAGATGGTTGATGTTCTGAAGGAATGATAATTATTTTGTTGTAGAAATAAAAAAAACCTGATATTGATTTGTAAACAGCACTTGCAGAGCTTCAAGTCAGTATTGAGATATATTTGCTGAATAATATTGAATTCATAGATTTACACTAATTACAAAAAACTCCTTTTTTGAGAAAAAATTTCATCTTTTGTCCAGAAATGGTGTATGATTTTGATATTGACACAGTATCATGCAGATAGATAGCAGATTCATTTTAATGTTATCAATAGAAAAAGTTATATACTTTATATAGATTTCATTGAAAAAATTCTTATTCTGTTTTAAAACAGTTTGAAATTTTGTTTGATTTAACATGTGTTGTATGGAAAAATTCATAATTTCAAAAATTTGTGATTTTGAATTTGATCATTATTGTAGGTTTTTTGAAACCTGGATATCTGAAATAAATGGTTTAAAAATCTATAATTATAGATTCTCATGTTATTTTTTTTTAAAGTAAAAAACAGAAAAATAGATAATTAAAATTTTCCCAAGACAATTATATAAGCAATTAGATTTTATAAAATGTATGCCCCAGCCTGAAGGCGATGCCACATCAACTTTTAATGTACATCTGTACATTCTTCACATTTTCATCAAAGATTTCTCAGCTTGTGTATGTGATATTGATTTGATGTTTGGTCTGAAGCATAACCATGGTGAGTTGTACCATGTCTCCCCTTTTCAGGTTTGTCATTAGCCTACTTCCTGTTTGCCAGAGGTCGGCATCTGTGTCCCATGAACACATTTTCTCAATGTTACAAATCAAGTGTTGCATCATAACAGATTATTATAATCTCACATGTTAACAAGAAATTACAATTTTTGGGGTTTTTTTTTGTTTTTCAGTGGCCATGCTGCCTATGGAAGTGGTGTTAATCTGATCCATAACAAAACAGAAGTTGGAGGTATTTCATATAGAATTTTTGACCGTTTCAGGAGAGGAGAATAAAATTTGCTTCTGACATACATGTAATCATACATTGTGAGAAAAAATCTCAGATCTGAAAAAAGTTACTGTAACTTGTGATCAGTCTCTTTCAAAAATAATATTAGATTGTTTTGTGATACATAATACTTTCAAACATGAATTTACTATCCACAGCATCTCCTGCACATCAGTATAATAGATTTAATAGCAGACTAACTCAGTAATCATGTTAATGGAACTGAATTACCAGAAATTTCATAAAATTCAGAGGGACTTAATGCAAGTCTTAGGGCTTATTTATACTTCAAAAGCCATTGTCGTGCGACTGACAGGCAACAGTTGCAAGATGTCAAACGACAATGAAGAAAATTGTGGTGTGTTTCTTCTTGCTGCGGTATTCTTTATACCTTTTATCTCGGCGAAAATCATGCGACAACATGAAGTAGACGTGCGACAATTGTTAGACACAGTATAAACATGATAAGCCCTAAGAAGTGACCACAAAGCTTATGTTGCATTTCTGGAAATAATTATGTTCCCATACAAACCAATACAAAAAGAATGAAAAAATAGGATACTCTAGTAACAGTATGATGCAAAATATAGTCAAACCTGTTGCTGGAACTTGGATGGTTGAGACCCTGTCAATGTTATATTGGTTAGCATGCTCTCCTTGAATGCAGAAGGTTGTATGGTTAATCCCTGGCCAGGTCAAACCCAAGACATTATAATAAGTACTGGTCTTCGCTGCTTCTCCACTTAGCATCCAGCATTTAGAAGACTTGATAAATGGAATATACCCTTGCTGCAGATTTCAGCACCTTGTTAATGTGAGATTTGATGTGGCCTCCTTGATACATGTATTTACTCCATATCCTTCCATTTACATTTGGTCAAAACATTTTGTGTATCCATAATAAAAGAATGAAAATTTCTGGATTTTGACTAAAAACACACTATGCACCAGCTCTACAATAATAATGGTTATTTTTCTAATTGTAGCCACTTATTTTATGACATACCACACTATCTTGAAGAACAATGAAGATTTTATCGGGGCATTACGTGAAGCTCGAAAGATAGGAGATAATATTACCACAGCTATATCTACCAGGAATTCTAACAGCACAGTTTTCCCATACAGGTAAGTTGGACAACTTTATTCAGGTTGTTTCAAGAAAGGATGGTGCATGACCAATTCATGGTTCTTCAATATTCATTGAATAAAGTATATTCTTTAGGCCATTAAAAATATAAATTTAAGCTTCTCAGGCACCGGCGGGTCTGCTGTTTTTGTAAGGAAAAAAATTGGTGATGAACTTAATTCACTCTCTCCAACTATGATGGCTCAAACTAATGTTAAAGTCCTGACAATTTTCCAAATTACTATATATAAAATATACCTCAGTAGCTTGAACATCACAAACTCGAACTGCATGTCAAAACATGTCAATACCCAAGCTGCAAAAAAAAAAAGTGTTAAAACTGTTTTCAGTATTTGATGTTGACAGGTAATTATCTTGTCAAAAAAATTTATTTTGGTTATCTGATCCACCAGATGGTGAAGTCACTACATGAACAAATAAACCAGTTTTGTTATGAACATTCAAGTCATGTTTAGAAATATTCAAGCAGCTAACCAAAAAATATGATAAATGGCCAAATCATACGATTTTGCTGCTCATAGTTAGCTTTGTTAACAATTGCCAGTTTGACACTGTGTCATGTCTGGAACTTTGGCTACTCGAACAAATTTCTAGCCCAAGTTTGACTGTAATTACAGTTCCTTTAATCCAGTATTGGTTTCAGTTTAAAATAAAATATTTCAATTATTACCCAGTGTTGCTGTTAATCTCATGCCAAGTAACTTCGACAGGGAAAGTCCTCCTTCTTTGGACAATTCAAAGTGTTCTGTCAAGTGACAAACTTTGAAAGATTTATTCCAGATTGTTCTGGAGGACAATACTGAACCATCAAATCAATATGAGGGATACGATTGTAATGCATTTACTAGCAAAACGAACGTAGATTTCATTAAAATAGATAATGAGGAATTGCAAGGTGTCTGGGGTGATTATTTACTTAAGACAATATGTAAAATTGGAGTTGGTGAACTTCTGATGGACAGTAGATAACTTTCAGGACATTGGCTGATGGAATTTCAGTTATCCAGATACTTTAGGAATCTGAGTGATAATTAGATCACAAGAATGTGCATGAGAGTATCCTTCATATTGAAATTGTCCATACAAATTGAAGACACAAAACAAAATACACAGTGGAAAGCACTTAGTTGCCTTTGGACTGTGTGCAATCCTTGTTAAATAAATGCAGCATTAAATTAAATACACAGTTGGAAGATATATAGTCAGAGATGATATGACTCTAGACACTGAGAATGCAAAATTTTCCTTTGCCTGCATGGAATATGTTCGTATAAATATCACTGTGAAGTCACTATAATGATATTCATTGTTATTTACAAAATAAATAAGCCAGTAAAGGATCCACACTGCAAGTCAAGCTGTAAAAGACTATTCTAAACTAAGGAAATATAAAAAAAAATTGAAACCGACCCAAAAAAATTCCAGATAATAGTATTGCAAATTCTAATTAGAGCCCCTGTTTTTGAATTTTTTAAACCTCTTTCGCACTTAATACAAGGAATATAGTAAGATTTTATCACTTTGATGTATTTTTGTTTTCTAGAATTTCATAATGTCATTATGAGAATTGAATTTTTTATTTTTGTAGTTTCTTAGGGTTATAAAAACATGTAACTGATCACACGTTTTAGTATGGGGTGCATTTGATCTTTATACAAAATGTCTCAATGCATTTATACACGAATCAAACTACAAAAATGAGCGTTCAGCTGTTAACTGTAACTTCTAATTTATACGTTTTTGACTTGGTGAAATATTTTTGACCATGTTATTAGTCACTGTATATTTTTCTTTGCAGCATCTTCTATGTTTACTATGAGCAGTACTTGACAGTGGTCCATGATACCATTTGGAACATTGGACTGTGTATGGTCGCCATTTTCTGTGTGACCTTCATTCTTCTTGGATTTGACTTTTTCTCCGCAATAATGATTGTTCTTGTGGTTGCCATGGTAATTGTTGATATATGTGGCATGATGTATTTGTGGAATATCACATTAAATGCTGTCTCCTTAGTCAATCTAGTCATGGTGAGTATTTGTCATTGATATATGTGGCCTGCTATATTTTTTCATTGATATATGTGGCCTAATTGTTTTTTTCATTGATATAATTTTTATGTTGCCGTTATATACGAGTTTATAATGAAGGGTTAAGACTTACATTTCTATTATAATTTGGATGTTTTATCCATTTGCATGAACTGAAATTTGAAGTACATACAGAGACTTGTACATTTATTACTATGGGATGAAGGAGATACTCATATTTATTTGACTTTGCCCTATGATTGGATAAATTTGTTGGTCATGTATATTAAATTGACTTGTAGGGTCTCGCTTTGCCAGTTCATGTGTTACTTTTGATGTGAGCGGATCATACATGTCATGTGCCTAGCAACAGCTGCCATCTATGTTCTATCAAGGGAAAATAACCTTAAGAAATTCTATGAATTCAGAAATTTGCAAATACACCATACCATCTTTAAAAATTTGTTGTAATATTATCAGATCTTCATGTGATCAGTATTCCATATATGGGAAAGAAAATGATAAAAAAACTCTAACAAAGGATGAGCGATAAGAAGCTGTTGTTGAGTGTTATAGGAAATTTCATTTGTTGACTTGGGTTGTGAATAATTCATGGTTATCTCTCCATTAGATACCTCAAAGTTAAGTATTTCGGTTGGTTTGTGGAGAGATTTTATACAAAGTTTGGGAGTTTATAGGAATCATAATGTCTGTCTGTACGTCTCTTCCCCCAGCTGTCTCTCCACTTACCTTGTAAGTTCATCTACTCCTAAAGCATTTAATTGATATCACTGAAACTTAATTTGAAAATTAGACACAATCTGTGGATATGCACATAGAAAAGACATTCATCTCAGCTCATTCCAAGGGCAGATAATTCATGGGGAAGCATGAGTATCTTATGTGAGTTTTGTTCACATAATGTCTTGTTTTATTTCCTTTCTACCCACTCACATCCAACTTAATGACTTATACTTGATTAGGATGTAATAAAGGGTAATTGCAGGAATGTTGTCCCTAAAGGAATTTTATGTTGCAGTTTATATTCTATGAGACACAACTTTCATCATAATTTATCCAATGACCCCTAGTGTGGATCAGGTGAGCTATTGCCATCACTTATTTCTAGTTTTAACCAGATTAGGAATTGAGGCTCATTTTTAAATTTTAACTCACCTGGCAAAAAGGGCTTTATATACACATGGAAGTAATTAATATTATATTATAAGGAATTATTTCTTCGAAATTACTGACCTTGCATGAAACATCAACACATACCATGATTATGGTACCTGATAATTATTCAGATATTTGATACTATCCTGAATGGATAAAAAGATAATTTATATTTTGAGGTTCATTTTGCCAAGTCACAGGTGAGCTACACATGCTCAGCCCACCGAGCCTCTAGTTCAAAGGAATCAGGCAGTTTTTCAGGCAATGATGAATTTTTATTTTCATCCAATTTTGATGAGGTTTTTCATTAAATTCATGTCAATGAGAACTTTAGGCAGTATGCCAACAGATTTTTCTATCTTTTCAAGATATATAGAATCTAACACCACCTAAAGTACAAGATGAGAAAATCTCAGACACCTGAGGGTAAAACTTTTCTGTTTCTCTGACAATGCTTGCCAAGTCAGAGAACGATAGAAATCTTACCTGAGGGTGTCTATGATTTTTCGTCTTGTACTTTCGGTGGTGATTGATTCTTTTTCTTACATTTTATAATGTAAATACATATAACACTCCCTGATCGCCATTATTGCCATTATGCAACAACACAGAAAATGAGCGCGTGCAAAAGTTTGCACTTTTAAAAAACCGGAGTGTTTACACAACTTAAATACCACAATAAACTTTAATTCAACATTTTATATTATAATAAGCCTATAATAGTTATCCGAATGAATTGAAATCGCAATTTAATCGATATTTTGATACCTTTCAATGCAAAATGAATTTGGCTGGAAGAAATGCGTGTAGCTTGTCTAACACACCCCCCCCCAACCCCTCCGGTCTAAGACAGAAAAATCTCGATCCTTGAAAACCATGGATACCATTGTCCCGGATGTAAGAAAGCATTAATCAATGACCTCGACATGGACATGATACATAGGCTAAAATGTTAAATATGTTAACCTGGATCCAAAACCCAAGAAACGTCGAGGCTGAACGCAAATTGAAACGAGCAAAAATTGTAATAGCTTAATATTAAATATTCAACAGTTAAAATTGTAAGTATTTAAACCAAACAAGAGTGCACCCAGTTCAGTTAGAGAGTTCTTAAGCAACACTGAGAAAGATTACAGAAATCTATGGAAAAGATAACTCCCTAATGAATGCACGCAGTATCTAAAAGTATGTAAAAATACAGAAAGGCTTTATTTATATCTTCGTATTCCTATTTTTATTCTAAGTATTAGAGGTTACTCCTTGAAATTTTTATGTAGCATGTATAAATTCGGCATTTGAAAGTCTTATACTTTATTGTTATTCATTAAATGTAATTTTGATCAAGAATAAAATTACAACATAATTCTTATGCTCATATCGAAATCTTATGTGAAAAATCTAATTGAACTTTTATATCGTAAGGAGAACAGGAAAAATATGTGTTCATAACCTAAAATATATTTCTTTTATACTTGGAAAGAAATATCGGATTTATATCAGTGGAACAACAAAACATCTCCATACTAAAACATGAAGATCGGAAGTACGTCTTTACGATTTGCACTCTAAACCTTCCGGTGATAACCTCAGCATTGTCTTGAATAAACAAACTATAGCTCTCTGTGTCTTTTTGTTTTATGCTGCTATTCGTTTTTCGATAGTATTGAATATGAAAATTTAATATGTTGGGTATATGTTAGACAGACTCCTCTTCAACAAGGAAAAAACAAACACTGAGAAAAACAATTAGTAATTTTTACTACTTTTGGTAGTAATCCCCTGATAAGAGGTAGTAAATCTGATAATGACGATGTGAATAGTAATCTATGTATCATATTACCAGCATCACATGTGTTTCCTAGTATTTTAATTTTCGCGCGGTCTTATCAGACAAAGAAAACGGCGTGGTTAGCACTCTCACTCGCAATGTTGCAAAAGCCAGACGTTTTTTCTCTTTATCCTGAAGACTGTGGTGAGTAAATTTTATATATTTATTAGGTTGAGTTATAACTTTGATTTATAATTAATTATCCACAAAACAAACGTGATTATACGTGTTATTCGAATCAATATTTGAAAAAGAAGTTATGATAAATTGGGGATGCCCCAGAAGGCGGATTCAGGGAGGGGGGCGCACCAGGCGCCCCCTAAAAACGAAAAAATATAATTTTTAGTCTTAATTTTCGTGATTTCTATGAGCTTCCGGGGGGCTTCGTCCCCCCTGATCCCCGAACAAGGCACTGACCTGGACCAACGATCACCCCCCCCAACTTAAATTCCTGGATCCGCGGGTGTGCCCGGTGATGAATGGCCATTTTGGTGCCATTTTGGTAAAGTTTAATAAATATTTATGCATGATTTATTTAATTTTTACAAATATTCTATAAAATTAAGGGTTGTCTATCCTTCGGACCCCCTGCCCTCCCCGATTGATCCGCCAATGACAAACTCAAACATTCATGGCATTCGTATTCGGGATAATTTTATTCCTATTTAGGTTGGTCTTGGCAGTAATTTACTAACTCGGGCCGTTCAAGTTTGCATTTTCTGAATTTATTGAGAGTAAAAATAATGACTTAATGACCCTATTGTTTTCAAAAAGGTAACAGAAACCATACCTATTGTTTTATTTCGTTGGCCTAATTAATATATATCAGTAATGTGTAAACTATTTATTTGACAGTTGTTTTTGGAGTTTAAACAGTCCTCGTTAAACAGTTCTGTGATGGCCCGGATGTCCTTTTAGGCAGTAAACACCCTATGTAACAGAAAATGGCCGAGCCATGTCTATGAGGAAAATGCAGTGCAGCATTCAAAGGAAATGTATGTATTTTTTATGTTACACGAAATACGTATTTATACCAAATTGAATTATACAGTAAAATGAAATGGTATATTGGAGGATTACAGTTAATGTTAACTGTTGCAGTTGTATGGTATTTTTTTCCATGAATGTTGTTTTATAACGAATAATTGTGTTAACAATGGAAGTAAATTACCAGTAATGTTATGTTCCTGTAAAATATCTTTAAAGAATATTGACAAATAGGTGTTACTATAGAAAAGATATTGTATCCAACAAATATGCAAGCTTTTTGAAGATAGATATGTTAAATTTAAAAAAAATTCAAATATTTACTTTTTTGTACATTTACAGACTTCCGTCAATGTGCTGAAATACTGGGAATTTCAACCCTAATGAAGGAAAAGATTGAGAAAATTTTATGTTTTGGGCCGGAGGTAAGACAGAGGGAATCAGTGCTTCTTGTGGTTAAGGAAAGATCCTCACAACTAATACAGGTCAATTCGAACTTCGAATGTGGACGGAATGCTCTTATTTTCATGGACACTTTTATAGAACTGTTTATAGGATTCATATTAGCTATTTATGTTTCAACTGCCACAACCAATGTTAAAAACTCTGTTATTTGTACAGAATATTATGATAAGCCTAAAAGATTGGGGCAAGATAGACAAGAAGATTGTGTAAGTCATAACTGAACTTAATAGAGAGGAAGTCAAAAGTAGATAAAATTTATTTTGTGTATTTTGTCGTTAATGAACATTTTTTCATAAGCCCCAACTCTCTCTTACACAAAGATAGGGCAGGTACATGTATATTTTGCTTCATTTTTTGTCAGGTCAAATGTTTCTTTAATTTTTAGTTTCGTTCTACATATGCCAGCCTTAGGGTGTAATATTTTCATTTTTGGAATAGTTAAGGTGAATGTAAATAGTATATTTCATAATTTTGTTGGCCTATATATTTCAAAATTATATCGAATTTAAGACAAAACAAATTTGAAAATTAAGTAATAATTTAATGTTAACTTCAAATAAATGTTGAGAAAATCCCTCTGCTGTCTTTTTGGCCAGGTGTTTATCCTGTAGTCACTAGAATAGGCTGGGTGAACTCAACATTTTTCTAAAGACATTTTTCATCAATTTTTTTGTGTAAAACCTATTTACTATGTTTTATTTTTGTCCTTTATGCTGCGAGTAATGCTATATTAGCTCACATGGCTAAATTTGTTTAGCCACTCATTACACAAGATATAAAAGATAATGAATTGAAAATGCTCTCTTAATGAGTCCACATAATAGAAATATTTACATCAATATTATCATTTTTCACTCCAACCAGTTTCACCGCTACTGAGATACTCATGGTAAATGAATAATAACATTGTTAAAGACAACAAAACTTTATAATTTCAATACATTGCTAAATTGTTCACAGTTTCAAGGGCTGTTACTCTTCTTGCAAATATCTGTAATTGTTATGTTCAAAATGAATATATATATATATCCACATTTCATAAATAGTTAATCACACTGCATTGATTTATTTGGTGTTCATATTACCTCATACATGTATATAATTTTTGAGTTTTTATACTATTTATATAATCTTTATAGGTTTGTTATTGTACATGTTTTGTTGAAAATGAAATTAAATATAGCTAAATAAATTCATTTTGATATGTCATTATAATTATTTCTTAAATACATACATGTACTATTCTTCTTTGTTCTGCGCCTGTATTCCTTATATGAATAGAGTGAAGTAAATCAACGCTCTCAGTGAAATGTCAAAGACCAGAAACAGGGAGTCTATGATAATTTTTGCCCCCGAGGGCGGCCGGGGTATAGAAATAAGCCGTTCGGTTTCTCCGCCTGCAGGTAGAACCCCTGCTGAAGGGGC